>CM061157.1:995000-1152500 GCA_030710495.1 Labroides dimidiatus
AGGCTTCTCGTTCGCTTTTCAAGATGAAGCAAGGTAAAAGGATGGTGGCTGATTACGCCATTGACTTTCGGATTCTCGCCGCTCAAAGTGAGTGGAATATAGCGCTTTGACAGACGCATTTTTCCAAGGACTGTCTGACGACGTGAAGGACCAACTGGTCTTTGTGGATATGCCGACGGAGTTGGATGCCCTCATCGCCTTTGCCATCAAGGTGGACAAGCGACTAGCTGAACGGGAGCAGGAGAGAAAGATTGATTGATTGAGTCGTGTCTTGAGTCGTGTCTTCCTTCGAGCTCTGACGAGTCAGTTCAGGGGTGTACCACCCCTGGAACCCTTCGAAGTGGCTCGTCTTGTTTCTTTGGGAGTCAGCACTGAGGAACCCATGCAGCTCAGATGCACCCGTCTCTCAGGGGAGGAACGTTTTTGTCACCTGAGGGATGGCAGGTGTTTCTACTGTGGACAGACAGGTCATGTTGTTTCTGAGTGTTACGTGAAAGGCACTAAAACCAAGAACAAGGTGGGTCTGAGGGTGAGCCAAAACATTATCATTGATACCCCAGCTCAGAATCCCTTGCTTGCTAGGAGGCTCCAGTTGAGATTGTTCCATCTCCTGCGGCCTCTCGAGGTTAAGGTGGTAGACAGCAGTCCCTTGGGGGTAGTTAATCATCTCACAGAGTCTGCAAAGTTGACGTTAGCAGGGGACATGTGGAGAAGATTAGTTTTCAAGACCATGTCCCACCAGGCAATTTTGGGGCATCCCTGACTTAAGAAGTGTGATGCTCACTCTCAGTGCGCATGCGTCCATGGGGCAGGCTGCCTGTTACCACTGCTCCTGTTCGTTTCTAACTTTTTTAGTATTAAATTGGTTAATTGGTTCATTTCTATCTTTTACTGCTCTTTCTCTGCTGGCAACTTTTTTAAGAGGTGCCCTCTCAATTAATGCTGTTGGGAGAGTTTTTTTCTGGACTTTACACCATGCAAGCGAGTTCATTCATTCCCACTACCGCTGAGCAGAAACTCTGCTGTGTTTACAGCCGGGATCAGCTGTTCGCGCTGATGCCGGCCGGCACTTCTCCCACACCAACTTTCACAATCCCTGCAGAGTTATGGAGACGTCGGACTCACAGGGGATGCAGAGGAGGGACGAAGCTACGAGGGAAGAGAGTGGGACCAGGACGCCGGAGAGGTTTGGAGTTTCAAGCCGTGTCTCCCCACTCTCATCATGGGTAACGTGAGGTCCCTGGCTTATTAGATGGACGAGCTTACGGAGTTAGCCAGAAGTCAGAGGGAATACTGGGAGTGCTGCTTGATGTGCTTTACAGAAACGTGGCTGCATCCGGACATTCTTGATAACAACGTTTCCCTCAACGGCTTCCAGATCATCCTGGCTGACCGGGATGCCATTGGGAGCGGTATGAAGAAAGGAGGGGGTCTTGCCGTTTTTGTCAACAATCGGTGGTGCCACCCTGGTTACGTTACTGTTAAGGAACATTTATGTTGCCCAGATATTGAACTGTTGGCTTTGGGTCTCAGGCCTTATTATCTGCCCAGGGAGATCTCCCATGTTATCATCCTGACTGTTTACATCCCCCCCTCCGCTAACCCGACAACGGCGTGTGACGTCACATACTCTGTTTTGTCGAAACTCCAGACTGCTAACCTGACTGCCCTAATCATGAACTCAGGCGACTTCAACCACGTCTCCATGGTTAAAACTTTACCAAATTACAGACAATATGTGAGCTGCTCAACCAGAGGGGAGAGGATCCTGGACCTGCTGTATGCTAATGTTAAAGATGCATACAGCTCTCATGTCTACCCCCAATGGGAAGATCAGACCACAACATGATTCACCTCATCCCCTGCTATGTGCCACTAGTGAAAAGAATGCCTGCTACTAAGAAGGCAGTGAGGAACTGGTCGGAGGAGGCCTATGACACACTGCAGGGCTGCTTTGAGGTGACTGACTGGCAGGCACTCTGTGACCCCCATGGAGAGGACATCAGCGGGCTCACAGAGTGCATCACAGACTACATCAACTTCTGTGTGGACAGCTCCGTCCCAACAAGGACTGTCTTTTGTTATTCTAACAACAAGCTGTGGATAACAAAGGACATAAAGACCACCCTGAATGCTAAGAAGAGAGCTTTCAGACATGGTAATCAGGATGAGGTGAGAAGAACCCAAGAGATCCTGAAACGGAAGATCAGGGAGGCCAAGGACAATTACAGGAGGAAGCTGTGGAGCGTAAGCTACAGCAAAACAACATAAGGGAGGTTTGGAGTGGCATGAAGACCATCACAGGCTTCAAGAGGACCAGCAGCGGGGTGTAGATGGCAGTGTGGACAGGGCAAACCAGCTCAACCTGTTCTTCAACAGATTCGACTCAGCCCCTACTCCCCCGCCCACTGTCTGCCTGGAGCCAGATGCCACTCTACTGACCCCTCCTCCTCCTCTAAGACCACGATCATCTGAGGGGGGTCCTCCTCACCCCCTGCCTCTGGCTCTCAGTCTTACATATCTCTCTTAGCTGACGACCCCCCCCCCCCCCCTGACTCATCCGTGACGCCTTTCACCGCTGACCAGGTCAGAAGACAGCTGATGAGACTTCGCGCAGGTAAGGCGGCAGGCCCCGATGGTGTCAGCCCAAGGTGCTTAAAGCCTGTGTCCCACAGCTCTGTGAAGTACTACATCGCATCTTCTGCATGAGTCTGAGCCTCTAAAGGGTCCCTGTGCTGTGGAAGACTTCTTGCATCGTTCCTGTACTGAAGACGCCGCACCCCAGTGATGCCAAGGCCTACAGACCGGTGGCGATGACGTCCCACATCATGAAGACATTCTTGCCTGTGGCCATCAGGCTTCATAACGCGTCCCTTTGACTCTCAGTTCACAACAGCTGTTAACTTGGAATAGCTGTTTTGACATACCTGTTTAATGTTCAATACCGGCTTTTTTGTTTATGTGCAATATCCGTTATTATGTGCAATATCTGTTATTTTATGTGTAATATCCGTTTATTACTGTTCTTTAAGTGTAGTATCGGTTTAACACAGATCATAAGTGCAATACCTGTTCTACACTGTTCTACACTGCCTGACCCACAATGTAAATAGTTTCTTCTATCTTATTTATCTTTAGTATTTATTACTTATCAATCAGTCCTGGTACTTACCACTTATTTGTATTTTATTTTATTGCTAATCTTATCACTTATTTTATTTCCCTACTCCTCCTGTACTATGTAAGAGCAACGGTCACACTGAATTTCCCTCTGGGATTAATAAAATATTTCTGATTCTGATTCTGATCTGATTCTGATTCTCACAGAATAAGTATTTTGTTGAGGTTTTAGAACTTCCTTTTCTTTTTCTCAAAGAGTCATTTTTTGTTTTTTGTTTGGATTTTGTTACAATTGTATAGTGTCATTCTATGCTGTTTTTATTTATAATAAGAAATTACAGCAATACATACGATAAATGCTGTTTCACAAAATGGACACTTGGTGGCAGCACTGACCAGCAGCGTCACTGGGACTCTTTGCAAGACGCAGCGGGAACTGGGCTCATAATCCGGTTGAATGGAGAATGAGAAACAGTTGTCCAGTTTCCCTGATTCCTGTGTTATATTTTCAATATTTCCAGGTTAGTTACATGTCTTTTGTGTGATCACAGATGTTTATAAGGTAATATGAACCCCCGGTGATGTGTGGTCTGTAAGCTAAAAGTGTGTTAAGTTTATAAACATTAAAGTGTTCCGGTACGTGACTATTGTAGCTGAGAAAATGGCGTCTGACGCCGTAGCTCACTGATTGCTTTTCTTTTGTTTCTTTTGGCTCCTGGGCATTTGTTCATTATTTCTTTGTGTGTGAAAAGCGGTTGTACATAAGATATATGTTTATAGATGTTATAAGCTAATAAGCCCTCTTTAAATGGCGCGCACATTGACGGTAGATGCAACGGTTCTAGTTCATGGAAAATAGCGATAAGCTAGGAGGTGGCCATGTTTAGCACCTTAGTTCGTGTTTATATGCTGTATAAATGTACTACTATTTAACTGCAAGAGGGATTTATTCTGTTATGGAAAGTGAACACTTTAAAAATGTACAGTTATTACAAAAACTACTCTTGAAAGAGAGGCTAAGGATGATATGTGTTAAGGGAGAAGCACATGCATGGTTTATGATATACAGAACATGTCATTTAAAGTGTAACTGTTCATCTTATGTTTGATACAAATGTTGAAGAGTTTCTTTTTGAAGTATATGTAAGAAGAGACATTTATGTGAAAAAAAACATTCAGTGTTAATAAATCTTAATCCGGTTGAATGGAGAATGAGCAACAGATGTCTGGTTTCCCTGATTCCTGTGTTATATTTCCAATATTTCCAGGGCACTCCTACTAGCGGATTATCTATATATCTGCCGGCGGAGACCAAGCCGGGACCCGCTACAGAAGCATAACCCCAATTTTGACTGGGTAAATGGTAAAATCACCTCGTGGGGGCAGCATTGACACAGAAATTGTCTTATTAAGAAAATCAAGCCACAGGAGCCTCCGGAGAGTGACTTAACGAATGTGCCCCAGTGTTACCATGATTTAGCGGAAGTCTTCAGTAAAAGTAAGGCAAAGTCTCTGCCCCCCCCCCACGACCATATGAATGTGCAATTGATCTGTTGCCAGGCGCTACTCCTCCCAGGGGAAGCTTGAATTCTTTATCCCCTCCTGAACGTAAGGCCATGGAGGATTACGAGTCTTTGGCTGCAGGAATTATTCAACCCTCTTCATTTCTAGCTGTAGCTGGATTTTTCTTTGTTGAGAAAAATGACAAGTCTCTCCACCCATGTATTGATTATAGGGGTTTGAATAACACTACTGTTAAGAACAAATACCCGCTCCCACTCATTTCCACCACTTTTTAGCTCTTGGAAGGAGCCAAGGTTTTCAAAACTGGATTTACGTAATGCTTACCATTTGGTCAGGATCAGAGAAGTGGAGGACAGTGTTCAATACTCCTACAGGTCGTTATGAGTACCTTGTCATGCCATTTGGTTTGACTAATGCTCCTGCTACCTTTCAAATGTTGTTAACAATGTTTTAAGGGACATGCTCAATATCTATGTGTTTGTCTATCTAGATGACATCCCAAACTTTTTGCCCAATGAGGAGAACCACACACGGAATGTTCACTCTGTGCTTCAGTGGCTGTTGGAGCATCAGCTGTTTGTCAAAGCTGAAAAGTGTGAGTTTAGACTTCCAGTGTAGTGACTAATGGAGTAGGATGTGCCCGTTAGAGCTCCTGCAATTGCCTCAGCAATTTTTTATCTTAGGCACACTTTTTACATCATTTTTCCACCTGTCTTCAGTGTGTGTTTCCCCGCCACCTTAAATTCAACTTGACACTCGATTTTTGCCTTTGAAAATGCCTGATAAGGAGCTTGAACTAGCTTCGCAATCCTAACAGCCTAATCCACCTGCCGCATCCCTGCCTCGCAGTGCCGCTCCCCCCCCGCTCGACGGACGCCGCAGGTGGCGCTCCTCCAGACTTTAACCCCTGATTCACACATACAGCGTCGGCGCAGCGGTCCGTCAGCGCCGCACACTGCGCTGTATTTCGCTGCCATTCAAGTCAATCAGTGCATTCACACAGTCCGCGCTGCAGTCCGTCTCCGGCGCGTGTTACCAACGGCTGCTCGCGGCTGTTTCGCTGCGAGTCTATTCTTGCCGGAGTACGCTGCTGAGACGCGTCAATCTCCGCAGAGCAGATCGTTCCAAACAGGAAATCAGACAGAAAAAACAATCAGAGTTTCCGGGCTTTTCAAAATAAAGCACCATGTTCATCCTGTCTATCGTAAAATTATCCTCATATATTAAAACTACGACACTGGCACAGGGCCAGCAGTCATCAGCGGGTCAGACCCAGAGGAAATCTGACGCCATGGACGAGGAAAAGTTTATATTGGAGGTGGAAAACCTTATAATTATATACGATCTTTTCAAAATAAAGCACCATGTTCAGCCTGTCGATCTCAAATTTATCCTCGTATATTAAAACTACGACACTGGCACAGGACCAGCAGTCATCAGTGGGTCAGACCCAGAGGAAATCTGACGCCATGGACGAGGAAAAGTTTATTTTGGAGGCGGAAAACCAGATAATTATATACGATACAACACATCCTCAACATACACTAATGAAGCTCTGGGAGGGCAGGTGAGTTTTACATACTAAATATCATGAAAGCAGTGGTCATGGGTGTGATTCCTGCGGGAACATGTGGTTCTCCTGTGATCTCTTGTATCCAGCTGCTATGAGTACGCTGAGCTGCGCTCCGCTCCTGAGACGGATGCAGTGTGAATTGGCTCGCGCTGACTGATCGCGGCGCTGACGGACCGCAGCGCTGGCGCTGTATGTGTGAATCAGGGGTAAGGCTGAGCTAATGGCGCTCCGCATCGAGTTAACGGCCATTTTCAAAGCCGAGCTCCAAGCTGCCCTGGCCGAGACCCTGACCCCGCTCAAGCCTGAGATGCAGGCAATAAGGTCAGAGTTATCCGAACGTATCTCAGGCATCCAGTTGGATGTGTGCTCTCTGCAGAGCACGTTGAGTGACATGGAAACCCCGCTCTCCTGCTCTGACGACATTACTACCTTACAAGCTCAAGTGGATCAGCTATCAGCGGAGCTAACCAGGCTGGACAATAAGTGTGTGATGATTTGTAGGCTAGATCTCGGCGCAACAATATCCGGCTGGTGGGGATCCCGGAGGATTTTTCCACTTCACCCACTACGTCAGCCATATCGTCTCTGCTCAAGGAAGCCTTCAAGCTCAAGAAGGAACCCCTCATAGACCGAGCACATCATATGTTCTAGCTGAAGCTGAAGCCCGGTGAGCGCCCTGGTCCCGTCATCGCCCGACTATACTATCACTCAAACTGTGTGGACATCCTACGACGAGCCAGGACCCAGCAGCGGATTAAGATCTGCGACACAAACGTCTCCGTCTCCATCTTTCCTGATCCACCTTCTGAAGATAGCTCGGGCCCGAGCCGCCTTCAATGATGTCCGCCGCCAGCTTGGTGAGATCCTTGGGATACGCTTTTGGCTACTGTACCCAGCCCGCCTCCGGGTTACACACAACGGTGCGGAGCAGGAGTTCAATACACCAGAAGAGGCCACTGCATTCATCAGTTCGCTGATAGCGTAAGAAACTCATAATATTGTCAGAGTATCTCTCAGATTTATGATTTCAGTCATTGCTGAATGTGTTTTATCTCAGCATCTCAGTGTTGATACTGTTTCTTTTTCTCCTTCATTATTCATTGTTAAGTGGTTCTCAGTATAACTTAAACATATCTAGTGCCTTGTTAAATGTTACTAGTTCTGCAGGAGCTTCTGTAATTGTGCTTCTTTGTGATTGACCCTCATATGCTTCACCTGTGTCTCGTCACGCACCTGTGTCTGATTTGGGTTCCTCGTCTATTTAGTCTCTGTGCTTCTTGAGTTCCTTGTCAGTTCATTTTGTGTTTCAGTTCGTGTGTGTCACTCCTGTTGTCTGTTCTTGTGTAGTTGCTCCGTTGGTTTTTCTTGTGCTTTGATTTTAAGTTTCCCCTTTTTGGATTTTTGTCATTTTTGGAGTTTTGAGGTTTAGTTTAATAAATCTTTTTGTTTGTATCTGCGCCTGGGTCCTCCCTTTATGTTCCAGCTGCCACACACATGACAGAATGAACTGACCAGTCATGGACCCAGCAGATTCTTTTTTTTTTTTTCACAATAAGTTTTTTAAAATCCAGAGACAATGGTAAGGCTCTGTCCAACCCCCTTTTTCCCTGCCCGGAGGTCGCCCTGCCAAGCACCAGTCCTCGCCTGGAGGTCGCCCTGCCGAGCACCAGTCCTCGCCCGGAGGTCGCCCTGCCGAGCACCAGTCCTCGCCCGGAGGTCGCCCTGCCGAGCACCAGTCCTCGCCCGGAGGTCGCCCTGCCGAGCACCAGTCCTCGCCCGGAGGTCGTCCTGCCGAGCACCAGTCCTCGCCCGGAGGTCGTCCTGCCGAGCACCAGTCCTCGCCCGGAGGTCGTCCTGCCGAGCACCAGTCCTCGCCCGGAGGTCGTCCTGCCGAGCACCATTCCCAAGTTCCCTGCTTGGCTCCCCCTCCAAGACCCCTGTTGGTTCTCCCTCGTATGGCCCGCCGCCTGGCCGGCCAAGACCCCTGTTGGTTCTCCCTCGTGTGGCCCCCCTGAACTGCTTTCCCTGTGTGGCCCGCCGCCTGGCCAGTCCCTTGAACTTGACTTGCAGGGACGGAGAGCTCTGGTCCCTCCGGCCTTCCCCCCTCCACCCACCCAAGTTGGTGTTCTTTTGTTTTTAAAGGGACATCTGGGATCTGTCCCTTGAGGAGGGGGTACTGTAAGGGTTTGGTTTTGTTTTCTTGGGTTTCCTTGTTTCTTGTGATTCCTAGTGTTTCCCTGGTTTTTGTTCCTCTTGTTTCTGAGTGTGGTCTTTTGGTGGTTGGTTTTGTTTGATGGTTTTTCTGGGTGTTTGTTGCATTCTTGAGTTCTGTCTTTTCATGTTAAGTTCTGCCTCAGTTTCCCTCTTGTGATTGACCCTCATATGCTTCACCTGTGTCTCGTCACGCACCTGTGTCTTATTTGGGTTCCTCGTCTATTTAGTCTCTGTGCTTCTTGAGTTCCTTGTCAGTTCATTTTGTGTTTCAGTTCGTGTGTGCCACTCCTGTTGTCTGTTCTTGTGTAGTTGCTCCGTTGGTTTTTCTTGTGGGGGGGGGGGGGGTGTTGGGATGGCAGGTGGGGTTTTTTTGCACGTTTTTTTTGCTTTTGTCATCCTCTCTCCTCTCATTTTTTTTCCTCTTGCATTACCCCCCCCCCCCCCCCCCCCCTCCTTTTCCATTTTTTTCATTCTATCTCTCTTTTCCTTTTCCTTTCTTGTGGTGGTGGTGGGGCGGGGGGTCTCAAGTCTCCATCAGTTTCTGACAAACTTGGTAATGGCCTCTGACTCCAGAGGCCTGCATTACAAAGCTGGATTTTCTCTTAGGCTGTTTCTCTTAACTCTGGATTAACCCTGGATTTTCTGTCCTACGAAGCTGGTTCATTTCTTACCGGGATGAATCACCATGGTAACGTATGCTGAACAGCAAACCTGCTGCGGAGCAGGTTAAGATCTTGATAAGAGATCAACGAGTGGAAAAACAACACCTCCTGACCAATCCGCTTTCTTGTAAAAGACCCTGCCCATTTTTAGAAGATCCTGTCGATGTTGGTGCGTGGAGCGCTCAGGAGAGAGAGACAGAGAGAGAGACAGAGAGAGAGACAGAGAGAGAGAGAGAGAGAGAGAGATTCAATCCTTTAGATGTCTACAATGACATTCTCTACAAGAGATTCAGATTCTCATCAGATGGACTGAACTTCATTTGTCAGCTGATGGATCCATAAATAAGTAAATTCAGTTGATTTCATCCAAACATCAGAGACAGAGTGAAGAAATAAAGTCTTGTCACTGACCGGTTTTTGTACTTGTTCCTCAAGTCTGTTTAGCTCCACTGTTTGCATCTTAAATAATGATGTTAATAATAATGGTCACACATGGCAGAACTGTAGAAACAGGAATTTATGAAACACACAACTACGTGGGAGTTAAGGAATCTGAGCTGTAATAAAGTCAAAGTGAGTGATCAGAGTGCTGTCTGTTTGTCCTATGAATTTATTTCCGATAATCTCATGAATTATTCATTAACTGAGTCGGCAGTTTTCTGCCCGCATTCATTCCTGGATATTGCTGCAGTAACAGTGTCGCTCTCAGCCTGGATGACGTTTTTCAATTCTTTGTATTTCTAAAGAATAACTGTCTGCTCCTCCACGGTAAAGTAGGCTGCTCTGCTGGGTTTCTCCTGTTTCTCCATGTTTGTGATTGGTCAGACGCTGCAGACTCCACCCCTTTAATGTGAGTGCGCACTGATCAAGGCTGGAAGACCCTGGATTGACTCAGTGAGTTTATATCTGGCTTCATAGTACTGCATATCAGGACTGGGGATGTCTCGTTAAGTCAACCCAGTAAACAGAGAGAGATTCCGGATGAGTCAATCGAGCTTCATAGTACAGGCCTCAGTACTTCTGATACCCCACATCTTGGGTCTTCTGTGAGATTTTTGAGCTGGAATATTAAAGGCATGGGGAGTCCAATTAAAAGGACTAAGATTTTTGCTCATTTTAAGCGACTAAACGCTGATTAGGTGTTTCTCCAGGAAACCCACATGCGCATCAAAGATCAGGTCAGACTTAAATGTCCTTGGGTTTCTGAGGTGTTTCACTCAAATTTTAACTCCAAAGCCAGGGGGGTTTCTATTTTAATTGGTAAATCAATCCAGTTTTCAGCCTCGAAGGTCATATCAGACAAAAATAGCAGACATTTTATCGTTTCAGGCTCACTTTTTCATTCCCCTGTTTTATTGGTTAACATATACGCCCCTAATTTTGATGATCCACAGTTCATAAACAATTTGTTTGGATGTCTTCACTCATTGAATAACAATTCTCTCATCATTGGAGGCGACATGAATTGTGTAATTGATCCCACTTTAGATCGCTCTAATCCGCGTACTCTGACACCGTCATTGACGTCCAATGATTTCATGTCCAAAAATGGATGCATTGATCCCTGGAGATTTTATGGTAAAATGGTAAATGGACCAGTACTTATATAGCACTTTTCTAGTCGTTCTGACCACTCAAAGCGCTTTACACAGCTGGTGTCATTCACCCATCCACACCACATTCACACACTGATGGGAGGAGGAAGCTAGAAACCATCAGTTTTTTATCTAACTCATTCATACCCATTCACACACCACTGAACAACAGTGGGAGCAATTTGGGGTTCAGTGTCTTGCTCAAGGACACTTCGACATGTGACTGCAGGAGCTGGGAATCGAACCCTCGACCTTCCGATTAAGAGATGACAACTCTACCACTGATCCACAGTCGCCCCTCATGTTAAGAAATATTCCTTCTTTTCTCTCATCAATCATTTTCCCAGATAGATTACTACTTTATCGATTCCACACTGATTTATAAAGTACTCCATGTCGATTCCCACCCCATAGTTATTTCTGGCCATGCCCCTCTTTATTTAGATATTAAATTCTGCTCAGAACCTTGATACCTAACACTCTGGAGGTTCTATACATAACTTCTCTCAGATGATACATTTAATGAATTTATTGCTGCTAAAATTGATGATTTTATTGCGATAAATAAAAATGACAGAGACCCAGTCTCCTGCTCTTTACTTTGGTAATCATTAAAAGCGTATTTACGCAGTCAAATAATCTCCTACTCTGCCCATTTGAATAAATCTCGTAAAGCTAAATTGCAGGAACTTTCAGAGAAAATCACTAAATTAGATCAACAGCTTGCCTCCTCCCCCTCTCCCAAGTTACTCAAAGAATGTGTCGAGCTGCAGACTGAATTTGACCTAATATCTACTAACGATGCAGAGCGACTACTATTGCGTTCCCGTGCTACATATTACGAACATGGTGATAAAGCTAGCCGTCTTTTAGCCCATCAATTTTGTCATCAGGCAGCATCACTTATGATTCTCCAGATTAGAGATCCGTCAAGTACATTACAAACAGATCCTGTCACCATAAATCCATTTTTTTTCTTCATTCTATTCCTCCCTTTATAAATCTGAATCTTCTCCTGACACCTCTGAAATGACCTCCTTTTTAGATAGCCTCATTTTTCCAGTGATTGATCAGATTCAGCTAAAAACTCAACTCACCATTAAGCAGAAGACATTATTTTTGCCATGAGGAATATGCAAAATAATAAAGCTCCTGGCCCCGATGGGTTTCCATTTGAGTTTTTAAAAAGATTTCAGGATAAATTGACCCCATTAGTGCACGCTGTATATTTGGAAGCACTACAATCTGGTACTCTCCCTCCAACTTTAAGACAGGCCTCTATAAGTCTCCTATTAAAAGAAGATAAGGACCCGGCTCTCAGCAGTTCCTACAGACCCTTTTCACTAATAAATGTGGATGCTAAGATCCTTGCAAAAGCTTTGGCTTTTCGCTTCGAAATTATTGTACCAACTATTGTGTCTCCCAAGCAGACTGAATTTATTAAAGAGCGGCAGTTATTTTTCAACATCCGTACACTTTTAAACATTATTTACTCTGAAGTCACCACAGCAACACCTGAAGTAGTGATCTCAGCCGATGCTGAAAAAGCATTTGACATGGATGAATGGGACTATTTATTTACTGTACTTAAGAAATTTGGGCTAGGTGAGGTATTCATCTCTTGGATATGACTGCTTTATACATCCCCACAAGCTAATGTCTCCACCAATAGCATCCAATCTCGTTTCTTCACTCTATCTCGTGGTACCAGACAAGGCTGTCCGTTATCCCCCCTATTGTTTGCTTTAGCTATAGAGCCCCTATCAATCTCTTTGAGATCCTCCTCCATTTTCACTGGTAGCCTTTGGACACATAATTTAAATTATCCCTTTACGCAGAAGATTTATTGCTGAATGTCTCAGATCCTGCCCTTTCTATCCCTGCGATCCTGTCGTTATTTCATAAATTCAGCTCTTTCTCAGGTTATAAAGTGAACATCTCAAAAAGTGAGTGTTGTCCTGTCAATGCTTCAGCTCTGCAGCTCAAACATTCTGAAGTCCCCTTTAAGTTGAGTCCGTCTGACTTTAAGTATCTGGGGATCATTATAACCAGAACACTTAACTCCCTTTTCTCCGCAAACTTTCAACCTTGGAGCTCTAAAATCAAATCTGACCTCCAGAGATGGGAAAGCCTACCCCTCTCACTAATTGGAAGAATCAGTAGAGTCAAAATGAATATTTTGCCAGAATTTTTATTTTTATTTCACTGTCTCCCTCTTTTCCAATCAAAGCAATTTTTAAAAAAAAAATGATAGATCAATCTATTCCTCATTTTCTATTGCATGGAAAGGCACCCAGAATCTGCAAATCTACTCTCCAGAGATGTAAATTCTATTGCGGTTTGTCCCTTCCAAATTTTCAATTATACTACTGGGCAGCACACATCCATAAGATTTCATTTTGGTTCAATTCAACAGATCTGCCTTGGTGTTATCTGGAGGCACAGTCATGTGTGTCGTCCTCCTTAGCTGCTTTGCTTACCTCTTCTATCCCATCCAACCCCTCTGGCTGTACAGACAACCTGATTGTTCGATCCACACTAAAAATTTGGTATCAATTTAGGAAACATTTTAATTTTAACTCAGCATCCAACTTGGCTCCTCTATTGAGGAATCATTTATTTCCTCCTGCATCCTCCGATTCCTCATTTCTTTTATGGCATAACAGGGGTTTGAGATGTTTCCAAGACTTATACAAGGATGGCATCTTCCGCAGCTTCACAGATCTCTCAGGTGAATTTAATCTCCCACCATCCCATCTTTTCGTTACTTTCAAATTAGACACTGCGCTAATGCCTTGTTTCCAGCTTTTCCTTCACTACCATCAGGTCTTCAGTGGGAGGAGCTTCTAAGCCATGACCCATTTCAGAAGTCACTTATCTCTAAGGTTTATAATAAAATCCTTTCCTTTAATCGCTCTCCAGTTACAAAAGTCAAGGCTGCTTGGGAACACGAACTGGGTCTACTCTTTGATAATGACTGGTGAGACAACGCACTTAAAAAAAATTATACTAGCTCAACCTGTGCTCATCTCACACTTATACAGTTTAAAGTAATCTTTAGAGTCCACTATTCCAAATCCAGACTTTTACAAATGTACCCCAATATCACTGACAGCTGTGACAGATGCCACCTCTCACCCTGCAACTTAACCCATCTGTTTTTCTCTCTACTCTCTTCTTTCTGGCAGATTTATTTCGATATCATGTCAAAATAATCTCAACAACAATAAAAGTCTCCCCTCATGTCACCATATTCGGCTTCCCAGAAGACTGTGACTGATTTCCTTCTTCTTCAGTTAGATATTCTGGCCTTCACTTCTTTGCTTGTGTAACCAGCTGATTAGTGGTTATGCTTTACAGCTGCGGTGGGAACCGATCATTGGTGCTCGCATTGTCTCCCGGGGGATATATTTACCTGTCGGAACACCTTTCGTCCTCTCTGTTGCTGTGTCCCAATTCAGGGGCTGCATCCTCCGAAGGACCCGTCCTCCGAAGGCCAGTCCTTCTGAGGACGGGTAGGCCAGTCCTCCGGAGGACGGGTAGGCCGTCACACCGTTGTTAAATGGGACAATCCTATCCTTCGGATTATTTCCTGGTTGCGTCATGTCTCCGCCCTTATCCTTACGTCACGATTTCTGCCACCCAATTCATAATCCTAAACTTAGTTTTTTATTCAATCAAAATGTTTAACTTAACATAATGCTAAGTTATGCCATATGCGAATGAATTACCAGCTTCATGTTTTCTAACTGAAAGTTAAAATTTCAAATTCCCCTCAGAGGTGGCGTTAACTGATTATTCTCCGTCTTTTGACAGAATTTTTTGATCAATGATGGACAAATCTGAAGGTAATTTTGAGGAATTAGTAACCCCCTCAGTGATTCAGTCCACTTCAACTGTCACACAGTCATTCATTAATCACATATCTGACCTGCAGCAGACCCCCTGTAAAGTTAGTGGCGAGCATGCATAATTAATGAGGTATGGTGTTGTCCTGTTTATGATCTCTCATTCTCTGACCTGCTGGCTTCACGGGACTGAAGCCGCCTCTCTTTTTACATTAAGACCAAATAAATGCTCCAGGATTTCCTCCCTGTGAGGCAGATTCTGGCAGAATCAGGAAACCCGTCTTCTCAAATGGTTTTGCCGACTGCTCATTGCTTCACTGGATGAAATGTTTCCAGACTTTAAAACGCGCGCTGAAGCAGCGCTGCTCATTCCAGTATCTAGTGTAGCAGAACGGACTTCAGCCTCCAGAACAAAAAAGAGCCACCCAAAGTCAGCTGACTGAGGCAGAGACGCAAAACTTGATGCAGTGATCTCCTCTGCCGCTCTTTCGCCTGATAAAGAGCGTTTTTTTTTCTTTACAAAGCTTCTGACAGCAGGGTCGGTATTATAATTTGTATTTTCTTTCTGCCCAATAAGCAATACATTTGCCTGCATAGTTAATGTTAAAGTTGTATTTGAGTTGTTTTTATGATGGCATGCTAAAATATATAATTAATAATTAATATTTCCTGTTATTGATTTTTTAATTGAGGGATCATTATTCATTATGACAGAATTTTTATGACCCCATCTGTCAAAATGACCGATAAGTAAAACATCTAGCTCAACGTCTGATTCCCCGTATCTGGCATTGGATGTTAAAATGAGTAAAAACTGGGTATAAACCCAATACTTACATTTAAAAGTAAAATTAACACCACCTAAAGTCACTGTTGTGCAATTTCCCCCGTTCTTTTTCAGGACTGAGCAGCGGTGGGCAAAGGATCTTGGGATATGGAGGGCCGCGAAGGATAGTAGCAGTGTGTCCTCCAAAAAGAGGCAAAGAAGGCTGCATTTGTGGGCCGCATTTGGAGGATCCTCCAAATCTGCTGCGAATTGGGACGGCCTTCGCGCAGCGTTGTGACGTATCTGGCCTTCAAATGCGGCCCACAAGGACGCAGCCCCTGAATTGGGACACAGCATGTACTTCTGGGTGAGGAGCTGGTATGAGCTTTTGATGCAGGTAACTTGTGATCTAAAAACATAATGATAACTCTACTTCTCATCCCAGGGCATTGTTTGAGTGGTGGCTTGTAGCAGATGTGGTGGGTCTAGTGTGCAGACGTACCGTCACCGACGGGCGGGTAATGTCACAGTGAGGGCATGTACAGCCGAGGTACAAACTTGTTTGCAACATTTCTGTAAAGTGATTTTGTGTTGTCAGTGGCTAATATGTTCTGCTTTTTGTTGCAGTTTGCCACTGTTGCCTTGTTTTTGTTCTGTTTTTTTCCTTTAGATCTTTTGTCATTTTCCTTCTTTATTTTTCATTATTTAGGAGCTTTAGGTTTGTGTCGTTGCACTTTTGCATTGGTTATCGTTAGTTTTCAGTTTTGTTATAACGGTGCTTCTTTTTGGCTTGTTTTGAGGTTTACTTTTTTGGTTCTTTTAAGTTAAGATGCTGCTCAGTAACAGTTTGGGTTCAATCTGGTCTGGGCTGTGTTAGTTTTTTTTTTTTTTTCTCCCCCAAGTGCTGCCTGATCAATTTACTATTCATGTTAGTCTTTCTTCCACAGTGTGACCTCCAGCTGCTACCTTTTGCACAGGTCTATTTATTAAAGTTAATTGTTTCTAAAGTAACGTTGTGAATAAAATTGTATATTTTTCTAAACACGCTTTTGTATTCATTTGTGGACTTGCCTGTCTAAAGGGGAAACCCTCTGCTGAAGGGGTCAGAGTTCAAATAGGAGTCTTTGGGTGAAAGCCCCCAAGTGGTGTTGGGTTTTTATTTCTAACACCAGAAGTCCCTCACCAGTCCTAACTTGGTTACACTTGCAAGACACCATCTTCTTTCTGGAATTCAACTAAAGCACCCTCTGCCCAGTGGCTCAGAGACGCATTGTCTTTTCTTAAGCTCAAGAAGATCAAATAGAAAGATTGTCCACTTTGTTTTATTTGATTTGCACTAACTTAAAAAAAAAAAAACAATAAAAACATCCCAGGGGATAAACTGTATCTGTTATTGCACAATATTGTATATTTATATATTTTTACATTTCTGTTACGGATATCACATTTTGCTCCATCTATCATTCCATCTTGTATTCGACCATTTGTCTGTCTTTGGTTTCATTTCTGGGGGTTCTTTGCCTTTCCATCCTGGTCTGAGTGCATTTGTGTTCTTATCTGGGTCACAGTTCTTGACACTGAGTGTTATGAAATGTGTTTAAGATGTATGATGCTGTTTTCAGCCCGCGTGTGCAGATTAAATGTTTTTCTGTTACTTAAAAAAATATCAGGATTACTCCTGATAGGAGTTGAATTTAATGGTACCAGAGTACACTTTGTGGTTTTGTGGAATTTCAATCAGGCTGTCAGGGTCGAAGCTATTGTTGCTGCCTTGAAACAAGGTGGCGCTTGCTGGATTGACTGAGGAATGGGAGGTCTGAAATATATTTGTCTTTGCAAATTGTTTTTTCTATATCTAACCAGGTGTTATCTGATTGGATGGGGTGTGTCCACTTGTACATATTGTAGTTGATTTGCCAATGAGTAGTGGTGGATGTGTGGAGCATCCAAGCCTCCTTGTGTTTGGGTTTTTGTAGAGTTGTAAGTTTTATCCCTGGTGTTTTGTTCTTCCAGTAGAATTTAGTGAACATTGAATCTAAAGCTTTGAACCAGGTGAGCGTTGGATGAATTGGAATCATTGAGGTAATTTATTTTTGAAAGTACCGTCATTTTGATAGTTGCTATTCTTCCTAAAATGAATAGTGGTAGGTTCATTCAGCGTTGGAGGTCATTGTCTATTGTTTTCAATAGAGGTGTGAAATTTAGCCCTATCAGCTCTGACAGCCTGGAGGAAATATTGATACCAAGATAAGTGATGTTACCTTTGCATAGAGGGATGGGTGATATCGGTGCTTCAGTATTCCATCGGGTGTTGCATAATGGAAAGATGGAGGATTTGTTCCAGTTTATTGATAATCTGAGATCTTGGAGAATGATTTGATGAGATTTTCTGTTTCTTGCAGAGACAATTGAGGGTTTTGTAAAAATAGTAAAATTTCTTGTTCATACAAACTTATTTTGTGCTGTATTTGGGGCGTTTGAATTCCTTTAATGTGGATATTCTGGCGGATGGCTGCAGCAAGGGGTTCTATGAAGATGGTGAATAGCGAAGGAGAGAGAGGGCATCCCTGCCTTGTTCCCCTGTGCAGTGTAAAACTTTGTGAGGTTAGTCTGTTGGTGGTGACAGAAGCTAAAAAAGTGTTTTATTTCAAACAACAATAACAGTCTAAAAGGTGATAAAAGTGCATTTTACTGACATTTCTACAGACACTAAAAACTTCACAAGTACCCATATACACATCCATATACATATTTAAAATAAATTTTCATTTTTGATGTAGCACAACTTCATTTTTTAAATTTATTTCTTGACCACATTTTGTGTGTGATGTGATATTTCAGAAATGAGTGTCAGTCTATCGGTCAGGCATCCTCCATTCAAGTGTGCCAAAATTTCCTTTTGTCAACGATCCCTTCAACAAATTTCCATGTCAAAAACAAAAAAATGTGAAAATCAACTTGAACAGCTCCAACGATTCCTCCTTCTCATCCTCAGCTGAGCTGAGCCGATCCCTCAGACCAGAAGAAACTGCTTCACAGCCTCCGCAATGTCACCTCTGTTCCTGAAACGGATTTTTGAAGCATAACAGCCAGCGCGGCCATATTGGAAATGAAGAGAGCTTTGAGTCTCCACAGTAACAGCCTTAAGGCGCCCGGCAGTCACATGAGCTGAACTGTGCCTCTGATAGGCCAAACTGGCAGTCTTGATATTTTCTAAACTTCCAAGTTAGAAAAAAATGCATCCCCACGTACAATGCGTGCTGTTAGGAACATTAATGATTCATACAGGGGACATTTTTTGTACCAGGCTGTGAACATTTATTTCAGCTGTGAAAATGGCTTTTCTGGCTTGGTGTGTTTGTGACTTCTGGTACTTCTGGAGCCAGCCTCAATGATACTCAATGAACTGCAGATTTTAGCACTTCTACAGTGTCTCATATTTTCAGACTGGAGGTTGCTGCTTAGGAGCACCTCTTCTCCCGTCATCACAACAGTACCTTGTGCAGCGGTTAGCTGCTATTTATACCGTCGAGATATATATATATATATATATATATATATATATATATATATATATATATATATATATATATATATATATTAGTGGTGGGACTTGATTAAAAAAATTAATCGAATTAATTATGCCATTTGTAATTCATCGTAATAAATCGCATTTTAATCACATCGATATTCAACATCAGAAGCAACACTTTTCAAACAGATTTTGGTAGAAGACTAAATCATTGAATCGTCACATACAGAAGTTTAAACTACAAAATCCTGTTTATTTTGCTCAAAATGTTTTTTTCAAAACGCGTCATTTTCCGCAGAGCAGATCGTACCAAACAGGAAAACAGACACGAAAAACAATCAGAGTTTCCGGTCTTTTCAAAATAAAGCACCATGTTCAGCCTGTCGATCGTAAAATTATCCTCTTATATTAAAACTACGACACTGTCACAGGGCCAGCAGTCATCAGCGGGTCAGACCCAGAGGAAATCTGACGCCATGGATGAGAAAAAGTTTATATTGGAGGCAGAAAACCAGATAATTATATACGATACAACACATCCTTTATATAAGGACACCAACAGAGACTGAAAGGGAAGGACTGAATTAATGAAGCTCTGGGAGGGCAGGTGAGTTTAACATACTAAATATCATGAAAGTAGTTGTCATGGGTGTGATTCCTGCAGGAACATGTGGTTCTCCTGTGATCTTGTGTATCCAGCTGCTATGAGTACGCTGAGCTGCGCTCCGCTCCTGAGACGGATACAGTGTGTGTGTGTGTGTGTGTGTGTGTGTGTGTGTGTGTGTATATATATATATATATATATATATATATATATATATATATATATATATATATATATATATATATATATGGTTTCCGAGCATGGACAGCCCGCTTTAAATCACACCACAGATTTTCAATAAGATTCAGGTCTGGGGACTGAGATGGCCATTCCAGAACGTTGTATTTGTTCCTCCGCATGAATGCCTTCGTAGAATTGGAGCAGTGTTTAGGGTCGTTGTCTTGTTGAAGTATCCAGCCCCGGCACAACTTCAACTTTGTCACTGATTCTTGAACATTGTTTGCAAGAATCTGCTGATACTGACTGGAATCTATGCGACCTTCAACTTTAACAAGATTGCCAGTACCTGCACTGGCCACACAGCCCCACAGCATGATGGAACCGCCACCAAATATTACTGTGGGTAGGAAGTGTTTGTCTTGGAATGCTGTGTTCTTCTTCCGCCATGCATACCGCCCCTTGTTATGTCCAAATAACTCAATTTTAGTTTCATCAGTCCACAGCACCTTATTCCAAAATGAAGCTGGCTTGTCCAAATGTGCTTTAGCATACCTCAAGCGACTCCGTTTGTGGCATGTGCGCAGAAAAGGCTTCTGCCACATTACTCTCCCATACAGCATCTCCTTGTGCAAAGTGCGCTGAATAGTTGAATGATGCAGTGACACCATCTGCAGCAAGATCATGTTGTAGGTCTTTGGAGCTGGTCTGTGGGTTGAGTTTGACTGTTCTCACCATCCTTCGCCTCTGCTTATCCAAGAGTTTTCTTGGTCTGCCACTCCGGGCCTTAACTAGAACTGTGCCTGTGGTCTTCCATTTCCTCACTATATTTCTCACAGTAGAAACTGACAGCTGAAATCTTTGAGCTAACAATCTTTGTTTTCAGGTCATTTGACAGTTGTTTTGAGGCTCCCATGTTGCCACTCTTCAGAGAAGATGCAAAGAGGAGAGCAACTTGCAACTGGCCACCTTAAATACCCTTTCTTATGATTGGCTTCACCTGTATATGAAGGTCAAGGGTCAATGAGCTTACCAAACAAATTCTGTGTTCCAATAATTAGTGCTAGAGTTATCCAAATCAAGAAAACAAAAAGGATATAAAAGAAAATCTTGATAATAATCAGGGGTGCCCAAACTTTTGCATACGACTGTATATATATATATATATATATATATATATATATATATATATATATATATATATATATATATATATATATATATATATATATATACCTTTGGAAATGTATTCCTACTTTGTTTTCCTATACAGTACTTCAGTATCTTACGTGTTGCAAAATTGAAAGATTATCAACACACGGTGGCCGGGAATGTCTTCAATGTTTTTTGTGGAAAAAATAAAATATATTTGTTAATGCGTATTTATGTGTTATAAGAAAAAAAAAAAAACTAAAAACAATATTCCAAAATATTTTACAACACACTTATTTATGTACTGTCTGTAGTTAGTGCAACATTGAAAAAAAAGTAATGGAGAAGAGGTGTTTTCTGTTCATCATGGTGTTTTACATTGAGCAAATCAGTTCTCATTATATGGCGGTTTGTGTTTGTCATTTGAAAACAAAATACAATTTTGAGAAGAAATAATTTTGAATGCAAAGCTTCATTTTGCAGGATGAGTGAGGGGTTTAGCCCACTGTGTTATTTTGTGATTTGTGCATGGAGTTCTGAAAGTATGAGGCATGCTTTCAGAAAGTGTGAGTAAGGAATCAAGAAAAACTGTAAACTTTTGCAAAAATGGCTTGAAACAAAAATGCAAGCATAAATGATAAACATTCATGACCAGAGAAACTTGAGTTACAACACAACTTCATAACTGCGAGAAATTACCAACAGCCTCACTAAACCCACACAACTAATGGCTGCCAGCTGTTGACACCCAGTGTTCATGACCATTAATACATGGCCCACAGATGATGCTTAGGCTAGGTTTTGGCAGCTTTGTCCTAATTTTTGACTTCATAATTTTTGCAATGTATAATACAGTGTAACCATGCCCCATTCAGATTATATATTAGCAAAGGTTTAAATAGAGGTTACAATCGACTGATTTTGGATTGGATGTATACCTGCATATAATTTGTAATAGCATATAATAGTTTTAGGATTCTAAACAATGTAAACCTGAAGAGCTTTAAGGCTAACAGTTATTCACAATAAGGGGTGTGTCATGTCTTTAAAGTATTCCTTATTTTGCACAGTCATGTTTCATGTTTTTGGTTTCCTGTTCTCCCCATGTGTCATTATCCCTCATTACCTCTTGTATTTAAGCTCATGTGTCTCACTGTCTCGTTGCCAGTTCGTCATACTTTCCGTCTTCATTCCAGCCTTTGTTTCATAGTCAAGTCATAGCCATGTAAAACCTTGCCTGTTTCTTGTTTAAGCCATTTTGCCTCACGTTTGCTGGATACTGTAGCCTTTATTGGATTGCTCACCTGTGTACGGAACCCTGCTTGTCTGACTACCACGCCTGTGTACCACCCTTTGCCTGTCTTATTAAATAACCTTTTGCTTTTTGGAACTTGGTCTTGAGTCTTGCATTTGTGCCCATATCTGGGTCAAAGTTCATGACAGGGTGTGGCTTCTTTGGGGTTTTACAGGTACATACAGCTTCCCAAACCAGCTCAGTCACTGAACTCAACCTCTAAACTATGTGTGTGATGTTTTTATTGTTGTCTTATTTATAAAAATGTTTTATCGTGATTTGAAGTTTATTGCCCCAGTGGCCATCCAAGACATCTGTGCTCCAGACTGATGTTTTAGGTTTACTTTAAATGACTAATAGCAACATTAATTCATTTTGTTTCACTGAATACTTTATTTATGACAATGTCAGAGTGGCTGGGATAAGTTCCTGTTTTTTATTTTGCTCTTACTGACATTTATTCTTCTTACCACTGATTTCTTTCCCCTCTGGTGCTAGCTCTTAATTTAGCCATGGTCAAAGTTATGACTTCATTCTTAAAATCTCATTTTCTTCCTTACTTGATCTGACCCTGATCTGTCAGTAGTTTTGAAATCATATATATTGTTGAAGAGTTAATGAAGAATTCCATGTTGATGCTTAAAATTAATCAAACAGCACTCTATGCAGGGGCAGCTGGTTTGACTCCCAGCCTCCACTAATTGCTGCATGTCTTCTCCCACTCTCTATTTCCTACACATTTCCTGTTTCTGTTCTGCTGTCCTATCTTATAAGGCAGTAGAACTTTAAAACTTTTTTTTTTCACTTGGGGCCTCCCTTAACTATGAAGAAACATCTCAGCATGGGTTGTGTCACTGATGTAGCATAGGTGAATTCTGCAGGATCGTTTCAGTGCATCAGTGTAGGGCTGCCAAGATTAGTCGACTAGTCACGATGACGTCGACGATCAAATTCGCCGGCGACTTATTTAATAATCGACGTTGTCGTTTTAATATTTTTTTAAACTTTGTTTTTTCCCTCAAAACTGCCGCTGTACTTTCACCTGTCTCATGTGCTGTTCTTTCCTTGACGCATACGCGCAGAAGTGGTAACCAGGGTAACCCGTGATGTCACTGGAAAAGTTATGCCCAACAGTATCATGGCTAGCCGGCAACAGAGCTCGAAAGTTTGGGAGCATTTTTCCAAAATAAAGGAGAAAAGTGTGCAATGCAAAATCTGCAAAGCAGAAATGTCCTTCCATGACAGAACGACGGTGATGCACGAGCATCTGAAAAGACAGCACGCCGTGGCGGATTTATTTTCTGACGAAGAATGACAATCTCGGTAAGCTAATTGGCTAGTTGGCTGCTAACATTAACGTCAACAGGGAGCTACCTACTTAATAGCGATGTCATGTTTGAATAGAAAATTGGTACATTAAAAAAATGTCAGAAATGCTGCTACAAGCTGCAAAGTTCATTAAAAGCTGAATGAACTATGATATTAACTGTCTTCATTTTTAGTTAGTACATACCTTAAACACTTGAAGCTGGAAGCTAATGATGTTAGCTGTATGCTGGTGCAATAAGCTGCAATTTATGTATGATCCGAATAGTCGACTAATCACAAAAAATAATTGGTGACTAGTCGATTATCAAAATAATCATATGTGGCAGCCCTACATCAGTGGTATCTGACAGTATCTCTTCTTTTGATTTACACAAATCAGGGATTAGTCATATGTGAGCTCAGATGTTTGTGTGCATAACCCGTCTCTCCTCATCTTTGATCTTCTGCCTCTCTTCCTCCCTGCTATTCCAAAGCAATGAGTATTTTTAGGAAGCTCTGCTGTGGGAGGTTTGGGGTGTAAAACTCAAGCAGGGACTCTGAATGTTGCTAATTCATTTACAGAATTAATTAGATGGATGGAGCCCTCGCCGTTATTAAAACAGAAAGGGAGAGAGTGTTGCCAGCTCTACAGGACTTTTTAATTACAACTCCACAGCCCCGCTCGCTGACGTCTGGGGAACCAGTTAATTAAAATCCTCATTATTTTACTTTTAATTAGTTCCCCCCTCTTTTGTTTCTTTGCACCATATGGCAATGTTCCGTGGTCAAATCAACTTAATTGAGCTAATTAAGTTAATCAGTTTAATTATTCAAACTATTCTGATTGGATGAAATTACAACCCATCCCCCTCCCTCATTAACCATGAAAAACATCCCTGCTTCAGACTCCTGTGTCTCCATTTCATATCAGAAGAGCTGAAGGACGATGCAGCTCTAATCTTTTATCAAAACACCAGCAGGATATGTTCAGTAGTCTTCAAGGGCAAACGTGCAAAACCGGCCCAGAAACCTTTTTCTTGAGGAGATAAAGGCTGCAAACTCAGAAACACACAAACCTACAAAACAAATAAGATCAAGAATAACAAAATGTGCCATGAAAGCTGAAAAAGATAAAGCAACATCAAATGCCTTTTGTCTATGCCAAATAGTTAAAAAATAGTGAATTTTACTCAAAATGTATTGATTGATAGATTACATGAGAATAGATGCTGCAAGTAATATACATTTTGATTTATTTTTAAATTTGCTTTGTTTCTAAATCTGAAGAAATGGATGAGTTTTAGCTCTTTAACCCTTTCAGGTCAATATGGATGTACCTTACACTTTTTTAATGCCTTAAAAAAAAGAAACGTCTTAAGGACAGCAGATCTGCATCAAACCTGTGATAAGAGCTTTATTTTTAGACTTGATACATGACATGGACTGTGTTATAAAGTTATATTTTGTCCCAAGTTGCCATGTTGGCTTAACGAGCATGACTGCAAACAGTTCTAAGCATGTGAATTAAGGTTACATAAGGTTATGGAATGTTGTGTGAAGGGGGTAGATTTATACTTTAGTTTTTGGGATTACTCCAGCAGACTGCCTCAGCTTGTAACCAAACAGGCTGTTATGTCTGCAATATAATCCTTAATGGATACAAAGTTTGTCAACTAAAGTCTCTGACAACATTGAAGAAAGATTCACTCATGGTGAGAGAGAAAAATCAACTTTTGATTAACTAACCACAATCAGAAGTTTAATAACACACTATAGACTCCAGTAGACAAAAGTGACCATTTTACTGTGCCAGAAATGAGCCTTCCCTGCTTCTCCCTGGCTAGGTAAGTATTTATTTATTTATTTGTTTGTTTGTATACTACACTGCATTGACTGGATTTAAAATACACTACTCACAATATGGGATATTGTTATTTGCATGAGTGTTTTTCCTATTTGGTCTGAATTTAATGAAATAAATAATAGTTTACTTTGATATTACTATTGATGAATGAGAGGAAACACCATATTAATTAGTTCAATATTTATTACCCCAACAATTTAGACAATAACAAAGATTGCCCAAACCAAACTGACAAAGTCAGTTGCGGGTGTTTCCACCATTTGCCTCAATGACAGCTTGACAGAGACGTCTCATGCTTCTCACCAGCCTCATGATGTTGTTCTGAGGCAATGAGTTCCACTCCTCCACAAGTGCTACACACAGTTCTGACAGGTCACGTGGGGGTGGGGTACGAGCATCCAGTCTCTGCTTCAGCTGGTCCCAGACGTGCTCTATGGGGTTCAGGTCAGGGGACATTGCTGGTCATACCATATGAGACACTCCAACTCCCTGAAGTCCAGCTGTGACAATTCTGGCACCATGTGGTGGAGCATCATCGTCCATGAACTGAAAGTTGGGGGTGTGCTGGTGGAACTGGGGGAGGATGATGGTTCTATGATGTCTCTGAGGTAAGAACGTGCAGCCTGCAGCTGTCTGGCAGTTGCATAACGGTGTCTGAGTGCATAAGTAAAACAAACACCTTATGAATGAAATCTACCAAGGACCTCACAATATCCCTAACTTATTGTGAGTAGTTCATTTTATCACAGCACCTGTGCTCTAACACAACCAAGCTAAGCTACAGGTCAATAAGATAAACTTCTGGAAGTTTCCAAGCCACCGTCACCAAGGCGCCTAGCTGAAACATGAGCATTTTTCCACTGAAATGATCCATTTTCTACTTTTACTGTAACTATGTAAAAAAAGGTTACTTTTGAAAACAATGTAGTGGCATGTTGAAGAACCTGTTGAGTTTTCAGCTGCTCTATCAGTAAGGACAAACTTCATCTTTGTTTACTTGGCACAAAATGCAAGCATGTATTTTATTAAAAGCTGAGAGCAGACAATTTACAGGGACTAATGGAGGCTAGGATTTTCATCACGAGTGGATCCAGAAAATTGTCAGTCATGTTGCCTCTTTCTGAGTGCCCTGAAATTGCATTTTGTTGCTCATTGCCAGGTGATACATGAAACAGTCTTGTAAATAATGTTCTTGTCCTGGCTAGCAAGTTAATCAAGAAACTAAATTAGGCTGTGAATCCAGAAATGATTCAAATTAAGAATTACAATTTAAAATGAAAATTGAAATAAGCTATGACTGAAAAATGGAAATGAAAAAACAATGTTAAGAAAGTGCTGCAAGTGTACAAATGATGCATATTCAAAACACAATACCTTTAAAAATGCATGCAAAAAAGAAACACTGCATATCCAGACATTCCAACTGTGCTCTGAACATGTAGAGAAGCACTCAGTATAATTAGTTTATTACATCTTTGAATTTATTTTGCTTTTTAAAGTGTCAGTTACTGAATCTGTCATCTGTTATCTGTTCTTCCGAATGGAAATGATCTAGGCTGACATTGTACCGTCTTCACCATCGCGCTTGATTGTAAGATTATTAAGAGAGTGGTTTTAATGTTACAAAACTTAAAGCACTTAAGGCTGAAGAGCAAAGTAACTCCTACTGAAGAGGGAAAAAAAAACCTTCATCTGCACACCTGCAATTCAAATGCATAATAACATCACATCAAAACCACATCCTGAACTGAATGTACAGAAGACTGTGCAGGATGCAAACTCAGCAAAGGTCAGAGTCAAGACCTAGTTTATTTATTAATAATGATTAACTTTACTTAACCATTTAGTTAAGTAGTTTTTAAGTAGTATTAGTATTTCTTGTTGAATTGTTCTTCTTTATAGGTAAAAAAAAAAAATAATAATAATCAATTCTAAGTTTTTTTGAGTTCACACACTGAGACAAACCCCCAGAGCTGAAAAGAAATCTATTATTTACTCCATGTCTGTGATCTTGACAAGCATAAGACAAATTCATTAACACATGCAAATGACTTTAAGTGCAATTATCTCCATATCTTGATAAGCAGAGAGGGGGTTCTCCAGTCTCCCTCCATGGTGCAAGTTTGATCTCACACTCAAGCAAATCAAGCCTCATCTGCATTTTTATTAATTAGCAGACAAATTCAAAAAGCAATTAGCAAGAGAGCAAAGACAAGAGCCGAGGAGAGTCAAAGTTTTCAGAGAGCATGAAGTAGACTAATTTACTAAAGGATTGTCCGCTTTTGCGCCCACAAAATCTAATTAACAAAGCACGGGTAAAGGGTTAGATGCTCCACAAACTGCACTGCAGAACAAATAGGGTGTCTATGCGTCATTGTGTTTTGCATAAATTAAAGAGGATGTTATGCATTTTGAGCATAACATCCTCATAGCCATGAGGCTCCTTCTATACAAAGGAGCCTCATGGCTAAACAGCTAATACAAAAACAATGGTGCTAACAGCCCTGCACAGGTAGAGATAAATATTCAATGTGTGCTGAAAACTCTATCCTTTGTTTTTTTTTTTTCTATTATCAGACTATAATTTATAACAAAGCTCAGGTTTTAGGTGTGAAAAGGTCATTCATCTTTTCAGACACTTCTGCTTATTCCATTTAAAGCACTTTATTTTACACTTGTTTTGTATTTCACAACTAAATGGTGTTATTGTGGTGGATCTGCAGCCTCTCAATTTTCAGACTCCTTATCCATGCAGGGATTGAGTGGGTGGGGATGTTACAATAATGAGGCACTGCTCTGATTGACATTGTTGTCTGTTGTCTGAGAGGGCTGGCTACTGATCCATGTAGATAAATGTAGGGATAGAGAAACACCAAAACAAACATTGCAAGCTTTCCAGAAGAACCCACATCTGTATGCTGCACCTATGATCCAGGATCTGACTCTGAACAGGAGGAGGCAACTCTTTCAGTTTTACAGCCAGGGTTTCAACAGCATGGCTCTGTGGTGGTGAATTAAAACTTGAGTTATTTCTACTTGTGGCCTTCAATGTTTAAGTATATGTAGCCAGCCTTTGTTGCTGTCACAGTCTAATGTGGAATGGTTGGCACCAACCAACAAATTTGCACCAACTGTAGCCAAAATGCTGTTGTTAAAGATTAATACCAGCCTCTTTTTCTTAGGTTTTCTCATGCCGAGACAGAATCCAGACTTTTTGTTGGCTTTTGCAACCAACATCAGAGCAGCTGGCATGTCTGGCCCAAAGCTTCTACATCCCAACCCTGACCTGGAGGCCACTCATCAGAGAACAAACTTTGCATCTTGTTATTAAACTCAACGATGTTAGAGTCACACATTGCAAATTTGAATCCTTATTTTTCAGGAGAGGAGGCCCACTACTAAAAATCACAGGACACTAGGACCGACTGCAGCTGGAATTTCTTCGATTCAAATTTTACTCAAAATCTTTCCCCAGTAAATCATCAGCCAGACTGGAGCATTAGAAGGAGTTTGTTGGAAACTGTGTGAGTAAGGTTTGGAGTCATGAGTGAAGAAGCAGAGGAATGTGTTGAGCTGTCAATGTTCTGAAAGACCACTTTGAAACAGGGCCATTAAAAGCCTCATTGTTGCTATGAATGTGAAGCTAATTGGACTAACCCTGTGAGAGGAGCTGCTCGGCTCTCCCAGCCCTGCTAATTTGAAGAGTCACAGCTGGCTACTCATGTGTGCTCCAGTCTGCTCTGTGGAAAGCCACACACACAATATGGAACAGGAGTGATCCTAAAATTAGCGAGGAACAGATGATCCTGGAGCTTCCATGCCAACGTACATATAAAAAACTGGCTAATTGGAATAAAGCAGATTTCTTGCCAGGAAGCAATCAGTGCAGAACTTGGAAAGATCAGAAAGCAGCAAACATGTTAAAAGTTGAGGTGAATGTTTTAATATGAAAGGAGAGAAGATCGATGGAGCATTTTATGGTTTGAACAATGCTTATTCTGACTTTGTTTTTCCCTCATACTTCTAAAGAGAGCAGAAAGCGCTGGCTGCCTGGTGACCACAGGAAAAGGCTCCCTCCCTTTTAATTAGACCAGCTCACCAGATCAGGCCTCATTAGGCTGCAGCACTGGAGTGCAGCTAAAGCCTATGCAGGCCTGCAGTGCATCCCGCTTTAATTGCTCCTGTAATAGCTGTGGCTCAGGCCTTTGAAATCCCATTCCTGTGGGTAATCAGCCATGTTTTTCTGAGGAAAGAAGAGCATCCCTTACCTCTTACTGTGACTGCAGCAGCTAACTGTAATGCTACCGCTAACTGTAACTTCAGCCAAATTACAATAACTCATTCATCACATTTAGACACAACTGAGTGGCTGAATTATTATTGTAAGGATTTGTTCTATTTCTAGACAATGTTAAGAGTCATACATTTGATTTGATTGAAATAAAACCACAACTAGCAACACAGAAAACTTTGTTAGGTGCATTTTTAACTTCCTAGTCTTCATTTATATGTTCATTAGTTACAAACAGGTGAGTTGAAACTTGAAACACTAGGCAGGCCCGAAGCAGACATAATCACATTTATTCTGACGATTCGAACAAGGCAACTGGACTGTGTAGAGTCTGGAAGACATTCCACCTCTCATTCAAGAAACTTCTTCAGTTCCAGTGAAGCTGGAGAGGGAAGCAAGTAAATATGTTGTTAAAGAAGAGACAACAGCCACTGGAGGAGCTAAAAAAGGATGGGGTGATTGACTGGACACTTTATTATCGCCTATACCCAGGGGAAGCTGTCCCGTGCATTAATGGACTACCCAAAATACACAAGGAAGGAACACCCCTTAGACTCATCATCACCAGCATTAACTCAGCGACATAAAATGTGGCTAAGCTTCTGGCTATGATCCAAGCCTCTGTTGGCAACACCAGCCACCACATCAGGAACTCACAGAATTTCTCGCAGAAAATCAAGGACATAACAGTGGACCCGGATGAAACCATGGTTTCCTACAATGTTATGTCACTCTTCACCAATATCCCCATAACAGCTGCAGTCCTAGCTGTAAAGAAACAACTCTTACCCCTCAAACACACCGTCTGCGTCTGCGTTACAGTTCTACTCCTGCGTGTTGACTGCATCTGTCAACTCAGACTTGCTGCGTGTTTCATCCGACAAGCCGGAGGACTGACAGACAGCTGAAGTCACAAGACCACGAAATTCCTGCGCTTTCCTCCCTGTTAATTAACCTCTTTTCATTGATGCTGTGCTGTTAACCCTCAAACCTGTTGGTTCCTGGCGTGTCTTCGCACACTGTCATTTTCTTGCATTGGTAAATCTTAACACAATCTAGTTTTTGACAGTTTGTTTAATATTGAAAGACTCAGGCTCTTTTTAGGTAGTTTCCATGCACTACGTCCTGTTCCGCTCAATCTTCTCCACTCTGAATTGATGCTCTGGCATCTGGCAAAATAGGTTGGCTGCTGATTAGCTGTGACCTGTCTGACCAGAATCCAGTGTGAGTTGACACATTGACTTGAATGGAAACCTAACTGATCTGGCGCCGTGGTGGAGCAGAGCTGCAACGCAGATGCAGCCGGTGTATTTCAGCTGTTACAGGACAGTATACTTGAGGAAAAAACCAACCTCACCCCAGACCACATTTGCTCTTTACTTGACCTCTGCCTCGGTACTACTTATTTCCAGTTCAGAGAGCGCCACTACAGACAGAAACATGGATGTGCCATGGGTTCACCGGTATCACCAATAGTGGCCAATCTGTACATGGAGGAGGTGGAGAGGAAGGCCCTGACCTCTGCTGAAGGAGCAGCACTTACCAGCACCTGGTTTAGGTATGTGGATGACACCTGGGTCAGAATCCAAACACATGAAGTAGATGATTCACAAACCACATCAACACAGTGGATTACAACATCAAGTTTACTCGTAAAGATGTCAAGAACGTGTTGGCCTTTCTGAATTGTGCAGTACGCTTGGAGGCAGATGGGAGGCTCAATGTAGAAGTGTACAGAAAACCCACACATACAGATCAATATTTAATTTTTGATTCCCACCATCCACTGCAGAAACTCCTCCAAGTGGTTGTTGTCTCTTCTCTAACAACATATGTATACTTACTTCCCTCACCAGCTTCTTTGGAATTGAAGATGCTTCTTGGATGAAAGGTGAAACGTCTTCCAGACTCTCCACAGTCCAGTTGCCTTGTTGGAGTTGACAGAATAACCATGAACTGGATGAATGAGAATCTACATGGATATATCACATTCATATTTATTTACTGTTTTCCTGTGAAAATGAAATGTTTCTGATTTTTCAATCAGATCTTGACCCAACCTGATTAATTTCCCCAGAGTTGTCAAAGTCCAAACCAAACCTAAGACACTGAAAATTATGAAAACCTATGAGCTGCATGTGTGAAAGATCTTTTCCTGTCGGCCCCTTTGGTAAAATTTGTAGCAATTGTGTAATAGTGAAACATTTAAGATGGAGGAAGGGAAATCTTTATCCGCCTGATTTTTATTTCTGTCTTGAGATGTACCTGGATGGTGTACCAACCATCGAGAGGGTCTTGGAAATATTTTCATATATCAAATGGGGCCCTGCGGAAAGACTTTGGGCACCACCTTAGAGTTAATACATGTGGGAAACTGACCCACTGCCCTCAAGGTTTATTCATCAAACGGCGTAACGCAGCTTTCTTTAAGCTGAGGATGTTTTGCTTTGCACTGACTCTGGAGGCCTCTGTGAAATAAATGGTTCAATCATGATGACTGTCTTAATGCTTGCACTCTTATGGTTCCACTCTTCTCGCTCCTCTCTCATCAGCTGGCCAGGGGCGTGTAAGCTTTTCTTTCTACCCAATCACATCATCACAGCTCCAGTGGTGAGCCAATCATCACATAGCTGTCAAAATTTAAATACTGCCTCTTCTGCTTGTCAACTATCTTACAGGCTCACATCACGACCCTCCTCCTCCCCAGGCACCTCCAGTCTTTATCGCTCCAGTTCTCAGCTTGTCAGTTCAGCAGTCCTCCTTCACTCATCAAGATCCTGCCTACTCAAGACCTCGTTATCACCACCAGTGTCTAGACTCCATCTGTTAAATTTAAAATTTTTGCATTAAATCTATTCACAATTCTAACTGGTGTATAAGTCTCTCCAGATTTAAATAGTTTTGTCCGACACTTATGTTAGAGGTATTAATAATAGAAATCTAAACATTATCAATCTTGAAGCTGATGGTTTTGATTGTTTTGGTGGGTAAGAAAGAGACATCAGTGTGTACGAACTCTCCAAAGGAGCTTTAAATGCAGGATTATGACCTATTGAAAGAGGAGTGATGTTACAAAGAGCTGCCAGAGGCCGGGTCCATGGTCAAACAGCCGTTTGTGATACACAAACCATAAGGGGAATTTTTAGGCACATCAAACAGAGTCTGGATGATGGTGATGGCTGCACTGACAGCATGTCTGTTTTTGCAAAGAGGCAGAATGAATCAAATTTAGTGATGCATGCCCGCTTTGGGCTTCTGTAAAAGAACAAAAACCAAACAAAACAAAAAAAACTTGATCATTACTGTATTAAACACTTTCAAGTAAAGTTTTTGGAGCCACTGCAAAATCCCTTATGGCAGATTGTTTTAAAACACAATTCAAACACTATATGAACCCTAAAGTGTACTTTTAAAGTCTGAAGTCACAATCAAGAGCTCAAGAAGACAGTCAAAGAAAAAAACAAACGGAAAAAAAAAACTTCTTTATGGGGAGAGTGAGAGTACTGAACTTTCCCAGCCTGATGTTGAAAATGCATCCTTACCAAAAAAATCAGGATGGAGTTGATGATTATAAATCTATGAAATAAAGACCCCAGCTACTTTTGGAGGACTTGTGTGGGGCATAACTGAAACTGTAGTGATATTATTCCTGCAGTTAAACTTATCATATCAGTCTGTGGTAGGAGCAGTAACACCAGAAGGAGAGAGCACCATAGAAAATGAAACGTCACAGAGTCAAGCATGTCTGTTGTATGTATGAGTCACATGATAAATATTGTTCGGTCACCTGCTGGTGTCTGGATGGGATGTCCAGCAGCTAAACTTAGGACTCAGCTGAATCAGTTCTGCTCTGTTGTGTGATTTTGCAGGAGTCACACCACTTTAACTGTTCTTTTATTTCATAGCTCCTCCATGTTGTTTTCTAAAATCAAACCATCTGAATAAATCCAAGATTGGCTCCATTACCTACAACAGTTTGTGGCAGTAAGAATACCACAGTTAACTTGAAGAAGAGTCAACTGTAGAAATAACTTCCACCGGTCTTCAGTACCCTCTTCTCTCCAATAGAGCACCCAACCTGTCCACAGTTTGCTCTCCATAATCTGTTTAGAGGAGCTAGCACCTAATCCGGCTGTCAAAGAGAGAAGAGGGCTGTCAGTCAACCACAGGCAGGATTCAGAGGGAGAAGAGGTGTGATGAAAAGTCAAAGGAGTAAGGATGGGGAGAAGGCACACTTTTGAGTTCCATCCTCTGTCTCAGCAGACCTGTGAAGAACAATGAGAAGAGGTTTTAAATGTTTCTGAAAGAGCTGAGCTTTTAACCAAAACACATTTGAATCCTCTGGTCTTAATTTAAAACTGACAGGCCGGTAAACCAGTAGAGAAATCACCAGTAGGACAAACTGATCTCTGAGACAATGTTAACAATGTGGGAGTATTACGCAGTCTCTGAGATAGAATAGAGGTGTCTAGTTAATAAAGTGGGGTACACACATAAGGATTTCCTAAATCTGAAGAGAAGTTTTATGTGTTAGAGAGCCCACACATGAAGATGAGATATCAGGCAGCGAACAGTTTGGATCGTACTGTGTGTGGTGTGCTCCGATAATCTCAACACAGCTCACCACACACAGAACAATTCTGTCCCACCAGCGATCTTGTCCATCAAGGGAGAAATTTCACCTCACCAAATGTGATCTACAAAAACATAGAAGAAGAAACATAACAACAGATAGCAACAATCAGCTCACCAAACACAGCGTGGAAGAGGACATAGAAGAGGGAATGATGGTGGTCTTGGGACTATTTTTAGCAGAAAATTCACAAACCAAAAAGAAGAAAAGACTGTGGAAAAAATACTGGAGATGGCAGGAACACAGACTATCCTCACAAACTTTCCGTGTTAGGTCAGACATGTTTGATTTGTTTACGTCTGCTTCCTCATTCCTCAGTCACTCCCAAAAAATTTGCTCCATCTTCTCTGCATTTCTTTTGTTAGTGGAGTTTGGTGGCTTTGAAGATGGTGATGTATTGACTGTTTGAGGTAACAAATCATCTTCATCACTGTTGCACAGTGACCTTGGCTGTCCTGAAAGGCGCTTTTAAATAAAATGTATTATTATTATTATTATTATTATTATTATTATTATTATTATTATCTGAAAACTCTATCTCTGTAGGGATCCTTTAGTGTTTGCCTTTGACGAGGCACATTTGCCCCAAAGGATGACACTGATGCCATCACAGTTTGTTTCACGGCTGCAGGCAATTACAAAACTCATTGTCACTACTAGTGAACCAATAATAGGTTAACAAGTACTGTTTAATCTTTCGCAAAGAGCAAAAACAGCCTTAATGATGCTGAAACAGCATCTCCTGCCCACTAACCTTCTGGTCAGACATCATGCTGTTGGCCTGCAGTGATGCTGGATGTCCACTGAGCAGTCCCCCCCCTGGTCGGTCATGCTCACAGAATATTGTCCCGTTGATGTAGTGGAAACGGTCTCCTGGGACCAGACGGTTCCTGCATGTGGCGCATGTAAAACACTAAAAATAAATAAATAAATAAATAAAAGATTAACATCAGCGAACTGAGTTTAGCTGTAAGATAATCTTTGATACAGTAACATAACGACACACACCTTCAGGTGGTACACGTTACCCTGTGCTCTCATGACCATCTCACTGGCAGGTATTGACTGTCCACAAGCACTGCAGGCTCCACTGTGTCCAAACAGCCTGAAAGAGAAAGTATGGCAACAGACTGTCAATATTAACAGCAGAGTCAAAACACTTACTACGAGGGCTTCTGATTTTACACGTGAGTTTGCTTTCAGTTATTTTGATGAGGAACATACATGACTGTCTGTTTTATTTCATGTCTGCTAAGTATGATGACCTTCCAACACTATTACACTCATTAGGAAATCTGAATCAACTTGCTGTTATATGATCAAGCACCAAAGCTAAATAATGCACATCACAACATTTAAGACTCTGCTAGAGAGGCTCTCATGTCCAAGAGGCAGTAATGTGTGTGTCCGAGGTTTTAAGCAGCTATATGTAAATGTGTGTTTGTTTTTTTCTGAACATTCACTCTAAGCCTTTATTTAATGCCCATCTGTTAAATATTTGATTCTGATTGGTCAAACACTAAACAACATTGATAAACTGATGATCCCAGATGTCAAATGCCTGAACGAGTCTGATCCATTTCACCTTTGCCTGTTCAATTTAAATTTGTTGCTCAAAGAAATCAGCATGTACCATGAGGTTGCACCTGTCGATGTTTGTGGTGAGTCTCAGTTTCACTGTAAAATAAACATTCCACTTAAGCATTACTTTAGCTTATTTCAGCAGCACAAAGCTATATTTGTACTGTATTAGTGTTAATGTTTGATGGGATACAGATTTTTAGCTGCTCTTGAATTCAGCTATCTGTTCATAGAGAGAAATAAATTAATCTCAGATTACATCTGATGGGAGCAAGGATGTCTTCACATTGGATTGTGTCCCTCCTGCGTTTTGCTTCACTTTGATACAAACCATTTACACATTTATTTTGAGCAAATGAAGCGACTGAAACTCAACCTCAGCATAGCTAACTGATTGAACATATGATTTAGTGTGGATTTTGGACCCTAATTTATGACTCACTGAAAGCTGATGTAACAGGCTGCAACAGCCTCTTCACATACCACACAAAAATACCACATGAAAGTCAATCATGATCCTTCTGATTTCTTCCTGGAGGAACTTCTGTATTACTGCTCTGTTTTACTTGAGGAATAAAAATAAGACTTCATGAACCTCTCCTCGCTTTGCTGTAAATTCAGATTTTGATGAATGTAGCTCATGAGAGTCCTCCTGAAAAGCTGCTGTACTGTTCCTGGACTAACGATACAAAGTCTGCTGAGTCTCAGTTCTCCTCAGCGGACCTTCGGCTGTGGTTTTCCACATCCATATTTGTGTTTGCCCTGGAGATGATGGCGACCACAAAGCCACCGTCTGTGTTAGATCCACCTCTTATACTTTGGAGGACATCAACTATGAATAGCACCAGCTAGCACACACGTCACCCTTGCTGATACATCCAACCACTGCAGAAGTTCTGGGATGACTCTGCAGTGGTTGGATGTATCAGCGGAGGTGAAGATGTTGAGTACAGGGCTGCTGTGGACAACTTTGTCACTTGGTGTGAGCTGAACCATCTACAGCTCAGTGTGGCAAAGACTAAAGAACCGTTGACCTGAGGAGGACCAAGGTGCCAGTGTCTCCTGTTTCCATCCAGGGGGTCAGTGTGGAGATTGTAGAGGATTATACGTATCTGAGAGGTTACACTGACAATAAACTGGACTGGGCAAAGAAATGCCCTCTACAGGAAGGGCCAGATCCACCTCTGTTTTCTGGGGTGGCTGAGGTCCTTTAACATCTGCTGGACTATGCTCAGGATGTTTTACGAGTCTGTGGTGGCCAGTGCTATCCTGTATGCTGTGGTGTGCTGGGGCAGCAGGCTGAGGGTAGCTGACACTAACAGACTGATCTGCAGAGCCAGTGACGTTGTGGGAGTGAAGCTGGATTCTCTGACAGAGGTGTCAGAAAAGAGGATGCTGCCCAAGTTGCATGGCATCTTGGACAATGTGTCCCACCCACTCAGAAATTTAAACAATAAATGGTAAAGAATAACTTGAGTATTGCATGAAAAAAATTGTATCAAAAGTGGTAACCAGCTCCTTGTTTGTAAAGATACTCTGATTGTCGTATATCTTATTCTGATTATTTTATGTAACAGTAAACAGAAATTCAGCTGGTAAGACATAAGAAGCAGTGAAAAGACACCATCCTGGACCTGTGTGAGGTTTTTTGTAGATTATCTCCCCAATGTCTGACCTGATGTAGTCGTTCTTGCAGAGGATCATGCCTCCCTTGCTGTAGCAGGTGCTGCTGAACTCTCCTAGCTGAGCGTGGCAGCACGAACACTTCAGACACCGCGTGTGCCAATAACGCTCCATGGAGAAGAGCAGAAAACGGTCTGCTATACGACCTCCACATCCTGCACATGACCTGCCTGCCGTACCCCCGACACCACCCATCACTGTCAGTGTGGGCGCCTCCACTCTGCTGTTCACCATGGCAACCTGAAAACACAGATACAGAGGAAAGACTGGTGAGTCCCCAAGTGTAAAAGTGAAGTAAATGAAGACATCTAAAGATGTCCTGTGAATTTTTTACCACATATGGCTTTGTTTGTATTTTTCTCCCCTGGAATTTTGTTGTTGAATTGGGTTGAAGTGATTTGATAACTGAAAAAAAAAACATTCAAAAACATCAAACACAATTTACAATTTGTTCTGAAAAGAGTCATGGGGTCCTGGTGTGGGCAGTAGAATAAAAGATATAGAGCTTTGGTTTAAAAAAAAGTGAGAAATAGACAGAATTTCAGGTATATGACATAAAAGGGCACCCCAACCCCCCCCACCCCCCCACCCCACCATGAACTGATGCTGCTGTGAACTAATAACAGGCTGGTTGGTCCACTCTTCTTTAGAGATGAGGAAACTGATTAGAAATATGATTTCTAAATAGATTTTTTTGAAAGTTTTGATCCATCAGACCACAAAACAGTTTCCACTTCCACTCAGCCCATCTCAAATGGACTCAGGTACAGAGAAGTTGCTGGTGTTTCTGGATCAGGTTTGTATTTGGTTTCCTCATTGCATGATAGTTTTAACTTGCTTTTATGAAAGCAGGGACATGTTGTGTACACAGACTATATTTATTTTTGGAAGTGACTTTGAGCTCAGCAGTGATTTACACTAGGGCTGGAAGATCACATCCATCCATTATCCCTTGGCTCAGAGATTTCTCTCAGAGATGTTCTGGATATGGGAATCATAACCCGTAGGATTTGACGGTAAACCAAAACCCCATTTAGGTGCCTGAATGTACAGAGGGTACGGTCCTAGTCACACTGGCTGATCGATGCCCAGAGCCGGCAGTGTTTGGTGCATGTTATTTTTACTCTCAAGCTTTTCTATGAAATAAAGGACTCACCTGATTCAGTAACACATCAAGCTAACAGTAAGGCTAAAGGAATAAAACTTTGTGCTTCATTTTATTCAGCTTCTTGTCTGTTTCTATTGCAAACATCAGGAAAACTGAACTCAAAAAAAAAAAAAAAAAAAAAAAACTGTACGACAAACTGAAGTGACTGTGAGTGCAGCTGCTATAGCTGCAATCCAGAAACATGTACCATACTTCTGCATTCTTCATTTTTCCATTACAGAACTCAGTTGATTTCATGCACAGCTGGGATTAATACAGCCCTTTAGAACAACTATTGCTGTGTGTGTGTGTGTGTGTGTGTGTGTGTGTGTGTGTGTGTGTGTGTGTGTGTGCTCAGCATGAATGACTCAGCACAGAGCCTCTTCAGCTGCTTCCAGGGTTTATAATTAGCGCCAACAACAACATAAAATAATTGCGGGTCTACGTTTCATTTTCCAAACAAGCAGCAGAAACAGTGTTTGTCCTCTCCAAGTGTCTTGTTTCAGCGCCGGTATGTTGTTTAGCTTTACGAGCGGCCTTCCCACAGATTATGTGAGCAGCTGGTCTCTGTAGCGAGGCGGGCTGCCCTCAGTACCCTCACTCTGCAGAGACACCTGGCTTCAATCAGCGGCAGGAATATTGTGTTAGGAGTCCAGTGCTGCTTCAAACCATAAACAGACTCATGTACAAGGACCAAAACTTCCCTATTATAGGAGGATTATTCATGAATGAGATGATTTATGAATGACTAAATTCACAGATTAAAGTAGTTGCGTCAGCTTGAATCATGATGTTCCTCCCTGTAGCTTTCAATTCTCCATAAGACAGAGCTTAATGAATTGATTGTTTTATTCTTTAAAGATGCATACTTTTTCAATGCAATCAGCTGCCAAACAAATATGGCTCTGTCCATGACATTCAAATAGTCACTACTCTTTAAATTTTCTGTATGAAATGTAATTATTTTAGTCTTTACTTCTCTTTCTAGTGATGTGTGTATATTGGAAGTGTATTTACCTGTGTTGAACTGGAGCTGTACTGAAGTTTCTGACCAATAACTGCATTTTGGTGGATTACCTGCCTCCAGTATCGTACCATTGTAAATAAAGTGAAGCCAAAATACCATCTCCATAGGCACCTACATATCTCACTGACTGAATAACTGGACTGATTGTCATTTTTCTCTGTCAACCAAAACTCACATTTACCTCACCAATAAAAGGAAGGTCAGAGCTCCCCCAGGAGGGTTCAGCCCACAGCAGAACAGATTCTATTCTTCTTCTGGAACACACTGTACGAGGGTGAATTTCCCTTTACAAGTCATTAGTTTTAAAAGATACTAAATTGTGATTTTGGGGGCCTAGCGGTTTAGGTTACGCCCCATGAGGCTAGCCCTCAAGTGGGTGGCCTGGGTCAAATCCAACCTGAGGCCTCTTCTCCACGTCACTCCCAAGGGGCAGAAAAATGAATCCTATGTGGAAGTGCAAGAAGTTGCAGTTCATCAGGTATCTACTTGGGACTGGCTGCAGAAATACCAGAAACCACATACAGTCATGGCCAAAAGTTTTGAGAATGACATAACTATTCATTTTCACAAAGTCTGCTGTTTCAGTTTTTATAATGGCAATTTGCATAAACTCCAGAATGTTATGAGCAGTGATCAGCTCAACTGTAATTAATTGCAAAGTCCCTCTTTGCCTTGAAAATGAACTTTATCACCAAAAACACATTTCCACTGCATTTTAGCCCTGCAACAAAAGGACCAGCTAACATAAGTTCAATGACACAGGTTTGGTTATATCCAAGGAAACACCTGCAGCCATCATTGCATTGCACAAAAAGGGCCTAACAGGGAAGTTTATGGCAGCGAGTAAGATTGCACCTCAGTCAACCGTCTATTGAATTATCAAGAACTTCAAGGAGAGAGGTTCATTCATTGCCAAACAGGCTCCAGGGCGCCCAAGAAAGTCCAGCAAGCGCCAGGACCATCTCCTGAAGGTGTTTCAGCTGCGGGATCAGGACACCACCAGTGCAGAGCTACTCAGGAATGGCAGCAAGCAGGTGTGAGTGCATCTGCACACACAGTGAGGTGAAGACTTTTGGAGGAAAGCATGGTGTCAAGGAGGGCAGCAAAGAAGCCACTTCTCTCCAGTAAAAACATCAGGGACAGACTGATATTCTGCAGAAGGTTCAGGGACTGGACTGCTGAGGACTGGGGGAAAGTCATTTTCTCTGATGAATCCCCTTTCTGATTGTTTGGAGCATCTGGAAGAAGGCTTGTCCAGAGAAGACGAGGTGAGCGCTACTATCAGTCCTGTCTCATGCCAACAGTGAAGCATCCTGAGACCATTCATGTGTGGGGTTGCTTTTTGGTTAAGGGAGTGGGCTCTCTCATAATCTTGGCTAAAAACACAGCCATGAATAAAGAATGGTACCAGAACCTCCTCCAAGAGCAACTTCTCCCAGCCATCCAAGGGCAATTTGGTGATGAAGAGTGCCTTTTCCAGTATGATGGAGCACCTTGCCATAAAGCAAAAGTCATATGAAAAAAAGGCTCGGGGAACAAAACATTAAGATTTTGGGCCCTTGGCCAGGAAACTCCCCAGAATCATAGGGTCTGAGTCACTGATTTCTCTATTGGCACACACTGTACGGGGGTTTAATTTTATTTTATTTTTTAAACTTAGCTGTTTAAAAGATATTAAGATCACAAGTTTGTCCATTCAGAGGCTCAGCTCAGGTCATGTGGAGGACCAAAGCCCATGCCATTTCCAATTTGGCCCCCACGATAATCGGCTTCATTACTCTGCTCTGTTGATACGTCCCAGTAACAAACGTCACAGAGACTGTCCATGCATTATACAGTCTATTGGTCCCCCCTTGTGTTCCTCCTCTACTCTGAGAATCTGGTGCAGAGCTTTTATACCTTCTTTGAACCATGTCCCATTGAACATGGAGAGGGCAGGCTTAATGACTTATATTATAGCTAGTCAGTATGGGGAGCGTCGCCTTTATTTTATTGTTGCTAAGTGCCTCTTGAGTGGCAGCTTGTTGCAGCAGCTCTCTCTTCGTTGTTTTTTTCTCATTTTTTTAATCTTTTATGTTCTCTTGGTATTTAGAGCCTGTCATTACTTTCTATGGCTTATTTGTTGGCGATGGACACCAGATTTGCAGTGATGTTTTTACCTTTTTTGTTCCTGTTTATCTGGGATCCTACGTGTAACCATCGTTACATTGTTTACACACGAGACTTCAGCTGTTAGCAGTAGTAGCATGTTGATGCTAACTGTTCCAAAGTTGCCTGGGAGCTGAGGAGAAGTGAGATGACGACTCAGACGACGTGCTGGTACTGCAGCTTGAGCTAAGAAGAGGCGACATCAACCCGTCCTACCATCCATCATGATGGTGAATGTAAGATCTAGCTACAATAAGATGGACAAGCTGGCTGTGCTAACCCATTACCAGAGGGAATACCATCAGAGTAGAGTCATTCTGTTCACAGAGATGGAGTTAGAAATAGACACCAATGCCACAGTGAAGGCTTTCACCTGCTTGTGAGCGAACAGGATGCAGGAGAGACTGAACAGACTAGTGAAAAAGACCGACTCAGTCCTGGACCCTGTTGACACAGTGGACCCTGTTGACACAGTGGACCTTGTGGACCCTGTTGACCCTGTGGACCCTGTGGACCCTGTGGAGGTGGTGACCGACACAAGAATTATGGCAAAGCTGACGTCTCTGATGGACATTTTTTTATATTTATATTATACTTTTCATATATTCTTGAAATTTTTGCACTATACTCTCTCTTGTATTGCTGCTGTAACTTTGAATTTCCCTTTGGGGATCAATAGAGTCTATTCTATTCTATTCTGTTCTATTCTATTCTATTCTGTTCTATTCTATTCTATTCTATTCTGATTCCAGTTTATAAGGACAGCACACTGCAGTTTGATAACACAGTCATGAATGTCATGATCCCTTCAGCTGCTTGGAGCTCCGCTCTCTCTTCCCCCACCCCTCCCTGTTGGAGTTCCACGAGACTCATTCATCACACCTGCCTCGCATCAGCACTCATCAGCATCGGCTCTTAAGCCTTGGTTTGGAGAGGAGCCGACGCCAGAGTATTCCTGCTTGCCATGCAGTACAACGGCCTGCATCTTTGAGTTTTTCTTCATGAGTAATTAATATAACAACTAAACAATAGGACTAATCCCTGTTGTCTTTCCTCCTTTTCCAGTGCCTCCTTGAGTTCCCGCCTGCAGCCCATTCACTGTCACGCAGCCGCAGCGCTCCTCCCGATTCATTCACAAAAACTATTCATTCACCCTGTACAACAAAATTACCTCTCAAACTTCCTTTTCTGCTCCGCCTGAGTTCTGGGTTCACCCCCTCTCTACCGGTACACTGCCACAACACTGAATCTGTATTGGACAAATCAAAACTCTTTTTACATTTAAGAAAATCTTCTACAAAGGAACTGATTCACACTCTTAAATTAAGCATAAAAACAGAAGTAATGTGACAAAGTTATAGATCTATATGGTTCTCACATAACAAGGTTATAAGTCTTCACTTAGAGAACAGGATGTCTGATGTCACTTTGTGTCTCTGTGGACTCTGCTGTCTTTGTTAGATCTACTTCCTGTCTTCATGCCAGATTCCTCTGAGCGGCACATCACCAGCTGGGAAATCAATTAGCAGTCTTAGCGTAGTGAATACAACAGAAACCCCCACTGTTAGGTAAAGGTTGTGGTGTTTCAGCCTGAATCAAACAGCAGCACAAGCACGTCTGCTACCTTTGCCTGACCTTTAGTACCTTACTGTTTTTAAAGATCTGTACTAATCATGCATTTTCTTTAGGTATTTTGCAGCTGGTTGTTTGTACGGTATTAAAAAAAAGAAACTATACCTTGTTCTTACTCATATAACAGGATGTTCAGCAGTCAAGGTTCAACCAGAAAGGATAAGAAAGTAAAATAGCTCTATAATCCTTCTGAGGTGAAAACAGCATGCACACTAAGAGATAAACTCAATATTTTCTTACACTTATACATTCTGTGTAAAACCACATATTCATCCTGCAAACACCCGGGATAAAAGACATTTCAGCACATCTGCCAAACAACTCTGAGATCTTCTCCCAATTAAAATGTAAATCCTGCATTTAATCATTGTCTGCAGAGCAAAAACTTAATGACACCCTAGTCTCAGGGAGGGAGAGCAGTAGTATCTGAAGGTGCTTTACAAACGCAGAAACTTTCACAAGGAACTAGGAACCTTTTGAAAAACTGGTTCAGGAACCAAGGTCTAAATGTAGTTACGGGAAGTTGCTCTACTCCATGAAAAGTCTCTGCTTTCTGGGGGTTTGGGAACTTTTGTAGCCGCACCTGAAGATGGTCTCATTTACGAAAAAAAAAATCAGGTCCTTAATTTACACATTATTATTAAATCTGTGTGCATACACATGAGGAGGGAGAGATTGTGCTGGAATATATCTTGCATAATCGGATGCCTCTTATCCTGCAAAACAATGCACCCACATGACTTTGAGTTAATTTTATCAGTTTGTTTTTTCTAGATTGAAGGGTGCTTTCAGGTGTTGATGATGTAAGAGTCAGCCTTTTCAGGATATTATACATTACAAACTGGTGCTTCATTTATACGGAGACCAGATAAGCAGAGAGAAGAGCAGATAGAGACATGACAGGGAGGCTATACAAGAGGAAATGCTCCCAATAACCTGATGTTATTAAATAGTTAAAGACACTCTGATTTGCATAATCTTCACATGGAATCAGGGTGCATTGGAAATATAGACAACAATGAGCCACAGAAACCTTTAAAGGTGGAGTCTGCAGGATTTTCCCCAAAAAATAAGAGTTTAACTTTGATGAAATTAATTCTGCTTTATCAATACTTATGGGCCTCTGTTTATACATGCTGGTGCCTTTTTCTCCCTCAACACCCTCCTCTGATTGTATTTTAATGTTTTGGTTGTCTTGGGATGTTTCTGGGCAAAGAGTGGGCATGGTTATCCCAGCCAATCACAGTGCGCATGTGACTTTGCGTGTTCATGACGGTGAGTATAAAAAGCAATCCCGAACAGCTATGATAGTGGATGTAACAAGGAGAAAGAAAAACACAACCAAAGTGAAACACCAAAACAAATCAAGTTTGTTCCTAAATGGTAAACCTTGACTAGACTTTCACTGACTTTCGGAGAGCAGCTCCAGACGAAGAGCAATGCGAGTCGGCTTTCTGCTAAACAGGTATGTCAAATACACGAGGGGATACATCAGGTAGAGAAAAATGAAGCCTATGCGGAAGTGCTAAAAGTTGCTGTTCATGGAGAATCCACTAGAGGCTGGCTGCAGAAAGACCAGAAGTCACAAACACACCAAGACAAAAAAAAACGGACCATTACGACATGCTAGCTGTGATTGTGTAAATATGTGCTGTAAGCTGTTCATCTTGGCAAACGTTGTTTAGGCCTATAAGATACTGTAAGAACGTACACCCTCAATGACTGCTAACATGACAGCTGTATTTCTTTTTAATTCAGAATCTTTATTTTTGTTTTCCTCCTCCTTCCACTGCTGGAAATGAAAAGCTGCTATATTGACTGTCTGTGTGTTGTATTGCTATTTCTGTGTGCAGCCTTTATGCTTTAGCTATCAACTTATGGTAGTACATTGTGAGAATGAATGAATTAAAATGCATTTTAATGAAGGGGAAATTATTTTGTTTGTTGCAATTGCAGTGGTAGTAAGATTTAAAAAATAATAGTTTTTATAATTGGAAACTAAATACTGTCTTTATATACTTTAGATACACATGTTCTATGTACAGCTTTGCTCTGCCCTGTAGTAGAACACACAAGTCATGTCTCGTGTGATGCACAAATTCTGCTCTGAAAGTAGAAAATAATGATTTAAAAAATTCAATTGAGTACAGTATGATGAGGGTCCTGTCAAACAGAGATATGCTTCCTGTTGATCAGGCAGCCACAGCCTGTGTTTATTAAGGAGAACAAGAAACACTTTAGGTGTTAAAACAATGAAGCACAGACAGAACCAGAACACCACAGAACCAGAGAACACCACAGCAGTATAAAGCATTGTGAAATCACTAGTTGTGACCTTTTGTTTCTGTTTTTATTGGACCTTCAGAGCTCATCACGCTGTGAGGACAAACACACCACAAAGACATCTCTCTACGTGGACCAGCTTGTGAACATTTAAAGTTTCCAGGTTTTCTGATAAAATAACTTACACAGATTTCTGGAAAGCCTGATGTGATACTTACACTTTACATCATTCACAACCACCACAGAACTATGATTATATCAATATTTATATTTATATATTGGGGTCACTCCCCTTAAAACTGTATCCTTCTTACAGTTATCATTTGACTTTTATGACCAACACCTGCATTATACATGTGGAGTTATAAATGTTTGTATATGACAATGTTTTGAAATAAAAAATGATTATCATTGATGGTGAAATTTATTTCCAGTGTTTGCACAACAGCTTTGCTTTGAATGAAGTAGATACCAACCACATTTCTAATTCAGAGAAATTCTTTTATTACACAAAGGAAATTTACAATGAGCATGTGTACAAAATTACAAAGAAGTAGAAGAAGAAATAACGAGAATGCAAAAAAAAAAAAAATTAGAGCAGATAAATTGTGAAATATATACATTTGGAACTACTCATATAGTCCATGTAGTTAGGATTACACTGGGTTATAATGTGACAGACTGGCAAAATACAGCGAACAGGAAGAAATTGATGTGTTGTATATGACTGATGTATTACAGTAAACTTTGTTTGGGTATCCTAAACCAACCTCTGTATGAGCCTATCCCTTACATGAGTCTTTCCTCCTGCTGGTCCTGACGAGGTCTCACTTGCGTCCCTCACTCAACCTCCACCCTGTCCTGCCGCTCTTTCTCTCCCTCAGGACTCTGTTCATCAGGGGGCTCAGGCTGCACTCCCAGTCGTCCGTGTCATAAATCTGTAAAAAGTGCTAAGCCAACCTGTCTGGACATCAAAACAATGAGCAAATGTGACTGTTGACAGATAACTGAGTGTTTTGAACATGTTGGCATTATGATATAATTATTGTTTAGCATGTCTTTTTTAGCATGTCAATTTTGAAGTAATTGCTAATAATTGCTAATTGCTTTTGGACCTGACAAACCACATTTAATACATTCTTTAGAAGATACCTTATCATTAATTCACCTGCAGGAAGTCAGGTGCATGGCACTAGATTCTCTCCCATGTAGAAACTCGATGCAGTAGGTAGTTGCTGGGCTGGTGAGTGTGTTCAGTCGTGACGACCGGAGGCAGTGGGCATGTGCTGCCACAGGCACCAAGTCAAGGAGGAGGAGCCTCGTTTGAATGTTGTTTACAAACAGTAATGAAAATTCCTGCAGACCCCAACTTTAAGTCAGCGCAACTTAATGTTCTAGTACTTTTGCTTACAATTATTCTTCAGTGAGAACAAGCAGGTACTCCAAGCTACTGAGAGAAATGTTAGAGGTTCATCTGTTTCCATGAGCAGTAATTCCATTTTTTTCAATCCTCTGCTCACTTCCACGCTGTGAAACCACTGGCAAACATGTCTGTATTTTAGGCATTGACTATTGTAGAAAGCTTTGTATTTTCTTATGTTACTTATTTCTCTTTATGTTTTTACCTTGCTGTGTTTTCCTTACTTATCCTTACTCATGTCTACAAGCAGCTGTCTGAAGTTCAGACTGTACTAATTCACTGTTCTGTGCAGATGCCACTTGTGGCTGGTTGAAGAGTACACTCTCATTGTTTCGTCTCTGTTAGAGACCTGTGCCCCCTTACACAGATCAGAAACCAACTTAACCATGCTTTTTTTGTTTGTTACAAACTAACTGCTGCAGAAGTCAATAAAAATGGGAACTAATGAAGAGAAACAACCTCCTAACCCTAACCACATGAGTAACGAAGACTGCATGATAAAAGTGAAACGGATGTAACAGCATCACCAATGTCACAATATTGTCAGAACAAGAGTTTCGATAGACCTGTGGTGGTATTAAATGATGTTTTCTTGGCTATAATGTGCAGATTTGTTTCAGCTGAAGTGGAGCAGAGTGTCCCAAGTATGCTCATTATATTTTTAATCAATCAATGTTTATTTACAAAGAGCCAAATCGTTGTAAACGTTACCTTGAAATGCTCTCCCAAAATATTATCAACAAAGACCAAAATTAAGACAAGATGAGGAGTTGAGTCTTATCTCATCTTAATCCACCATCAGCAAGTTACAGTGACTGTGTTGAGGCAATAGTTATACAGAGCCTCAAACTAGCGCAGAGCAACTCCCACCCACTGATGGAGGGACTTTGGGAGCTACTCAGAGCCAGATAAACAAGATTTTTTCCCCAAGTCTTTAAATATCCAAACAAATAATGTACTGTGGATTTATTGGGATATTGTTGTATCCTGAGATCTTGATATAATTACATCCGTGAAAAAAGTCAAGGAATAAAAGGATTCTTGTTTATCCTGTGTCTGAAAACAGAGAACAAAAACTGCACTTTGGTGACTTTCTTTTAAACATATCAAGTTAATGAACACAAACTATCTGGAAGCAGACAGCATGATGTCCATTTTTTTTTAATTATTTAAGATGCACCAGTAGAGACCAGAATCGCTCTGTTTTCAGTCTGTTTGCAGTGACCTGTGACTTTATTCTATACAGGAGAGTATGGTTGCAGGCCCTCTGCCATAAAACACAGGAATTGTGTTTTGCACTAGAGGGCATGACATTCATTGTTATGCAATGTAATCTCTTTAAACTGCTTTCTTAAAAAGTCAGTAAACCTACATAGCATCAGTGTCTAACACATGAACTATTTCTGCTTCATGTCCTGCAAAAGAACATTTTGTCTTTGTGTGCAAAAAATGTGGAACACTTACCACAAATTCTCAAGACTGACTCTCATTTTCATCAAACAATCAAGACAACAGCTTAAAACCATTTAATCTCAGTGTGTAAGTTTTCATTACTGCATCTGAAGGTGTTCTAAACAGCTTTTAAAATGCTTTCTCTGGCTTTTTATTCATTAAGATAAGTCATTTTTGTTCTTTTAACTAAAAAAGACTAAATTACTTTTATATTTTATTTTTTCTAGTGGTGGGACTTGATTAAAAAAATTAGTCGAATTAATTATGCCATTTGTAATTAATTAATCGTAATTAATCACATTTTAATCGCATTGATATTCAACATCAGAAGCAACACTTTTCAAACAGATTTTGGTAGAAGACTAAATCATTGAATAGTCACATACAGAAGTTTAAACTACAAAATCCTGTTTATTTTGCTCAAAAGATGTTTTTTTGAAAACGCGTCAATCTCCGCAGAGCAGATCATACCAAACAGGAAAACAGACACGAACCATTGACCATTTTTTAAAGGCCTGACTGATCCGTCTCATCCATGTTTCGGTGAGATTTATGCTTGCCTGGGTTTTTAATTTACATCTTAATTCTCAGCCTGTTAGAAACTGAGCTGCAGAAATTCCGGCAAAGGGGCCGACATTTTCCAGAAGTTATTACTTTCTTCCTTCTCTCATGCACTAATTAAGTCATGGATCCTACACACACACACACACACACACACACACACACACACACACACACACACACACACACACACACATACACACACACACACACAGGCTCAGTCATGTCTGAGGGGAGCTTCTAACCAAGTAAGCATGACTTCAGGCAGCAGCGACACCACACTATCCAACACTTAAGGCTGAGATGCCACTGATGGAGCAGTGCACCTGCACTTCAGCTGAACAGTCTTAATGTATGTTAGAAATGTATTTATATCATCTCATCTCCTGAAATTCTTTGTATGTAAGCTTATACCAGTCATTTGTTGATAGTTTGAACTCATTCCAAAAAGCTGCTGCTTGCTCCCGAAAGGAGAGAAAAGAAGGACCACTTCACACCTGTGCTGCTCTCCCTTCACTGACATCCAGTCCGAAAAAGGATTCCTTTAAAGCTCTGTTTATGTCTGCCTTCCTTAGCGGAATTTGTCCCAGTTTGTACTCCATTGGGAGCACTGAGTAGGGCTGCACAGTGAACAGAGATCACAGTGATTTGGCCTGCTTACGATTACAGAAACATGGCTGACGGTGATTACTTGAAATGCGTGCTTCGTCAGTAGAGAACTCTGAAATAGCATTTTAATAAATTACATTACCCTGTTTAAGTGTGGTTAAGTTATTTATTATACTCTCTAATTGATATTAATGTTTGTTGACAAACAATATTAATTTTCACACACTTTGTCAACACCTCTCACTCGGCAGGTTCTCCTGCCCTGCCTCTTCTGTCTCTTTGCCTGTGTCTGCTGTGTTGACAGCCCTCACCAGCTGAACACATTATAATGTCAACCTTGTGCCACACTTCATGATTTAAAATGTTTCACTCACAAAGCTGCTTGACAACAGGTGAGCAGCTCGTCAACATTGTTAATGCTAATGACCTGATGAACCTTAACCAACCAAGACTAAGGCCTTGTTTAGACCAGAACCATTATCAACAGAAAACAGAAAAGTCTGCCCTGTTTTTATTTATTTATTTTTGTTTTATTTATTTATTTATTTATTTTTTTATCTCTGTTCATATGATAAGTGTTCCAATGATCTGGGGGAACACTGATCTGCAAAAACTGAAAATGTTGGAGTTTACATCCCAGACTAGTAGTTGCCAGCACAATTTTTTGAGTTATAGACAATAAAAGAATACCATGCACTGGGGCATAATGTAAACAGTCCAGTCTTTACTTATATAGCGCCTTTCTAGTCTGTCCGACCACCCAAAGCGCTTTACGCTGCTGATCTCTTTCACCCATCCACACCACATTCACACACTGATGGCAGAGAGTTTTATATAGGAGCCATCACTTCCATCCAACACAATCACACTCATTTACACACACAACAGTGGGAGCAATTTGTTTCAGTGTCTTGCTTGGACACATGAACATGTGACTGCAGAAGCTGGGATTGAACACTCAACCTTCCAATTGAGAGGCAACAACTCTACCACTGATCCACAGCCATCCAGGGTGCTCTTCCACACAACAATGAGTTCAAATCGTCAAGAGAACCATGGCAAAAAGAAAAACTGTAAAAGTGTTAAAAAGCTGAGTAGAGTCAGCAGCACAAACACACCTCACCTTTGTTATTAACTCTCCAAAGCTATTTGATCAGGCATGCATCACACATGCGGATGGGACTATGATGTCACTGTTTCCTTTCGGTATCCAAAAACCACCAGTTTACACAGCATCAGAAGTGCAGAACTGGAGTTTTCGAAAGATTATACTCTAAAACCAGGTTTAAGACGTTGCATCAGCCAACCATAATGTTTTTGTGTGAAGACATGTTAAAAACACAACAGTATCCAGTGATGTTGCCTCCATCATCAATCTGGTACGAGTATTAAAACATACACAATAAACTTCACAAATTGTAATTGATAGCTGATATTCCCATTATCGTCAGAATGTGTATTAGTTTTCTTGTTGTACCGTTTTGACTTGATTATGGGTCCACAGAGGAAAACAAAAAGTCTGTTGATGGTAAATTACTAAGGATGTAGAGATGGATCATGACAAAACAAAACAGAGAAGGCGACATGATAATCTATGAGATAAGTGCATGCATATTCACTTACAGCATTTAGTTACATTCAGAAAACATATTGCAACACATTTTGACATATATTATGATTTTCATAAGATTCATAATTAGTAGGCTTAACTTTTGCATTGCATCTCTTTTTCTGTTTACATACTGATGTGATAGGATGTGATATGACATCTCTTGGGTGCCACAAACAAGTTAATTTTTGAAAATAAGATTTGTAGAAAGAGCTAGGTGTCTTTTCAATCTGCAGAATTCTTTTACATAAACTGTTTCAGGCAATTTTACTTAAATCAACGGACAAAAAAATGCAGCTGCTGCATTTTTAACCCAGCATTTAAGTTAACTGTTACTCAAGGTAATAACGTTTACAGGACAAAGAATGAAAACCGCAAAACCCAAACGCAAACCATTAAATTAATCCTAAAATATCTATTTTGCAATGGAAAAAAAAGAATAAAGAAGGTATGGCACACCAGTTATCAGATTACTTTTGATTTAATGTCTATAACGTCTTTTGTTTATCATAAATAAGTGTATTCGTAGTTATAACACCATGCTACTGTTTTGCCACTGTAGTTATTTTTGTTGGTACATTTTGAAGAATAAGACGAGAGAAAACCTAGAAACATTAAGTTCACTTTAGCTTAAACGTTATATTCCATAACCGAAGTGAAAACGTGATTCAAAGTCTTATTACAAAATGATATTGATATATGACAGAAGTTACGCTGTTGAGACAGGTACGTCACTCACCTTCTTGCTGTGAACCTCAACGTCTGCTTGAAGGACTAGTTTATGAACTGCAGCTGCTTACAACACTTCTCTCCTGCTGCTGAAGCCGAGGACCAGACGTGGCGGCAAAGAACCGAAAACTTTTCAGCCACTTAAAATTTCCACGAGCCCGTTTGACTGTGAGAAGAAAACCTTGCCAGAGATACGAACTCCTCTCCTGTACGAAGCTCTCTTCCCAGTCTCCGTACAGATGTCAGATTATTTTGTTGTGGAGATAAGACAGGGAGTACAGAGCACTCCTCGAGCTTCTAAAGGCGTTTATAACTCACTCCTCCTCTGACGTACAAAGAGGCGTGGCTCTTGTTTCCTGTCAGGATAATTAATCACTGCTGGAGGAGGGTTGGCGACTTTGGGGTGTTCAAGTTTCAGCAAAATTATCTCTTTTAGCGACATCAACCGTATTGATTTATTTATTAAAACATCTTACCACCTGTGATTATTTTTACTTAGTACGTTTAATGAGCTGGGAGCAGTTAATACTTTACCCAGTGAAACCTTTTCTAAAAACAATAAAAAACAGCACCATAGAGAAAATATCTTTTATCTTATTTGTAGTGGAAAATAATGAGTTCTTTGATTATTTTCATGCAACATGCAATAAGGGTTGGGGGCAGATCCCCACCAAGGTCAATGTTTGAACCTTCTTTTGTTTCTAAATGCACACACACAACAACTTCATGTCAGCATTCATTTCAGGACAATCCTATGCTCGTTTCTGAGACTTTTATAGGGTCTTCCTTAAATCATGCAATTCTATCCCCAAAAAGGCAACTGAAGTAAATACTGGGACTTAAAAGATGCTAACATGTGACAGAGAATAATTTCAGACATTTCTCACTCCGTAACTACAGCTCTACACTTCCTCAACCAAAGTGAGTCTTATCAGCCATCTGGGCGACAGACAAGACCCACCTGAAATATCCACAGTGAGGAGGTCAAAGGTCATCATCCCAGAGTTTCCCTAAAGACTAAAAGAAAACGTAAAGAGAGTTCAACTATCTCAGTGTCATAGAGTATCTTCACCGTTTTTTTTTTTTTGTTTGTTTGTTTTTTTTTTTTTTATGTTTTGCCCAATACTTAAGGCTGTAATATTACACTAACAGTGGATGTGCTAAGGGCTGCACTGTGGTGCAACTGCAGCCTTACAGCAAGAGGATATGCATGTGTGGGTTCTCTCTGGGTACTCCAGTTTCCTCCCACAGTACAAAAACATGCTCATCAGGTCAATTTGTGATTCTAAAATGCCTGTAGGTGTGAGTGTGAGTGTAAAAAGTTGTCTGTATGTCAGTCTTGTGATAAGCTGGCGACCAGTCCAGAGAGAACCATGCCTTTCATTCTAAGACAGCTGGGACAGGACCCTGAACAAGTTAAGCGGTATAGAAGATGAATGGATTGATGTGCTAAGTGTTGTATGACCAACTAACCTCAATTGCAGTCACCTTCAGCCTGTCAGAGAATTTTGCATCTTTCAGCTCGTTTTGGTTTTACAGCCAAGAATGTTAGCATTTTGACTTGCAAATGAAATCTCCAAGCAAGCCCGAGATAGTGGTTGCATTTTTAAAGTGCTAACTTATATATTTAGGTTATATAAAGCCAACACAGCAGTAGAGTTGACTGGACTGAGCTGAGGTGAATGAATGTTGCTAAATTTGCTGGATACAACAAGCCCACCTATTGGCTGATCAAATGTGCAAATCATTGTGCACAGCTTAATAACTCTAGATACAGTAATCTTTGTTTGCAGATTGTCAAATCATGCACACAGTTAGTAATCAATGAGGACAGGTTTGAACTTGTGAATTCGAATTTGTAGACTGTACTCACTGATTGGATTTCCCATCTGTGCAAATGTTTTTTTTTTTAATTTGTATGCATGTGCTACAAAGCTGTCGGAACAAATTTGTAATGAGGGCATTACAAACTCATTCCTTGGGAATACAAATCTGAACCCATGTTATACAAAATAATGAACCTGGCCATTGAGAAACTTTTTTTGTGTGACTTAATATGTTGGGTGTTTCCTTGACTTTTGGGACAGCCTCAAGTGGCTTTCTGAAAGAACTACAATTTATTTTGGGCTTTATTTGTCAACACTGGAGCACTCTGCAGATTAAGTGAAACCAATGAGGACATGAAATTCTCAAAGTAAAAAAAAAGGACTTGACTGATGGATATCTAGCAGAAAGTAATCAGAACAAACGCAACAAGATGACTCATGAAATATTTGATGTGACTCCTCATCTGGTTGGGAATGTTTAGAAGATGATGTGACCATCCTGTGCTTACAGTATGTTCTGCTGCCCCCAAATGGTCATGAAGTTGTGACATACTTTTGATTATTAGAAAATACACCACTGTCATACTGTTAGGGGTGAAATATTTTAGTTAGATCACAGGGTAACTGTGGGTCAGTGGTAAAGTTGTCGTCTCTCAATTGGAGATTGAGGGTTTGATTCACAGTCCCAGTCATATGTCAAAATGTCTTTGAGCAAGACACTGAACCCCAAATTGCTCCCACTGTTGTTCAGTGGTGTGTGAATGGGTATGAATGGGTGAATGAGATTAACAGTGTAAAGTTCTTTGAGTGGTCAGAAAGACTAGAAAAGCGCTATATAAGTACTGGTCCATTTACCATTCCCTCAGAATTAATTTTACTCTAAATCATGACATTATTTTACCATGACATTCAGTTTGAAGTTTTCACAGGGCCACACACGCACATCCTTTAAAACACATAAGCGATGTAATGTTGCGATATTACGAGACTTCTTCAATTACAGCTGATCTTAATAGAAATATTTTCCACCACACTGTCGGCTCCTGTCATCACATTTAATTAAGAGGGTATTTATAGTTGCTGTGTTTCTCCTGTGGTCTGAATCACAGTCACACATCATACGTAGAGGTGATGTTTTTCTGCTCAATGATCCAAAGTTTCATACACGGTCTCAAAGATGATCAGGTTTTATTTATGGTCTTATTAACCAGAATAAGCCTGTGTATGTAAACTTAAGAGAACAAATCTGTTAAGCTAATGTACAGGAACAACACATGTTTAACTGCTTAACTGTTTTTGACCCAGATGCAAACAACTGAGGAGACCACAAGACATTAAAACAGGGTCTGACCCTGAACCATAGCCAAGCATATAAAAATGTTTCCCAGTTCTTTTAGTTTTAAAGGAGTGGATGTTTGACATGTTAGGTGTTAGTTCATAAGAACGAAAATGGGATTGCAATTCTTACCATATGTTGAATGGTGTCCGTTTCTTTCTAGCTATACATAAGTAGAGGGTGACCTCTGATGGACAAAGTGTTAATTTGCAAGCCAGAAGAAATTATTTAAGCATTTCATAAGTGCCCAGATTAAAGCCAAGAAATCTATTTTGTTAGGAGTTTTTTTTTTTTTTTTTTAAATAAATAAAATAAAATAAAATAAAATGCACTTTAAACACAGACAAATAAATATAAAGGTATTTTACGTACTAAATATTTCTGGAATGACCTGGGCAATGAAACATGCCCAGTAATTATAGTTTTGTTTTGGTCTTTGCTGACAGGACTTTAACTACTAATTTCTCACTTCTACAATTCTACAATTCTATTTAGCTGACACAAGAATCAAGCAAGAATTTAGACTGGAAGGAAAAGCCTTGATTAGTGTGACGAGGGGCTTCAGGTTTATTTGGCCACTATTGCTGCCATCTAGTGCCAGAAGAAGTTTTTTTTTTTTTTTTTTTTTTTTTTAATTCCATCCAAAGTAATGTAATTACACTTATAATTCAACATCAACAATATCGTTCAACAACATCCAGTAACATAAAATATTCAGTGCTTTCATTCTCTAAGAGCTGAGTAATGGACCTTCTGATTCATTCTACTCCTGAGGACAAGGCGAAAAAGGGTCAGATTAAAATCTATAAAACGTAGAAAGGGACTGAGTGGATCTTTTGGAGTGGGGGAATTTATTCCAACAGGTGAAGACAACATTAGTTAAACTACTTTTCATTAGTTAAAGATTTGGGTGTTTCTTCTGTTTCTTTACTCTGTGTCTCTTAATCTAGTTCAATTTGTATCTGCTAGATTATTTTATTTTTAAAGGAAACAATAGCTTTTCTTCACAAATAACGAACTAAACACATCCAGGTCATGCACCGCACACCTCTTACTATAGAGGGCGGTGTGCGGTGTGCAGCAGTCTGCCAACCACAAAAAGAAGAAGACGGGCAGCAGTTACAGTATTTGTTGTGATTTAGCTTCATAAGGGAACATGCTAAAGCCTAACATGACTAATGGGGGAATTTTGACTTTATTTTTATTATCTTCATAAAAAATAACACCGTTATATTCTGTGTTGTATATCAAACTCTACCTTCACCGACTGACTCTGTTATGACCGACGTTAACAGCCGTTAAACGTGAATGTTTAACGTTTATAGCAAATCGAGGAAGTGAACATTATTCTTTTCCAGATCCCCGAAGAGAGGAGAAACACGCAGCCTGTGAGTGTTAAGCATTCGCCTTACTTTACCTTTCTGTTGAAACGTCATGTGTTATATTGTCTCTGTTACATTGTAGAGTGTGGTGTATAACTATTTTGGCTGGGAAGAGGTTTAGAGGTGGCTAACATGATCAACCTTTATATAAGCCTTCTCGATATGACACGACTTAACATTAGAGACAGAAAGCTGATATTCATAATGTTAATGTTGGCATACGAAGACCATTGCGGTTTGTAAAGGCATTGTTAGGTTTTATGCTTTGATCGTATTTGTGCCAGGTAGGAGAAGGATGTAACATTAGCTACGTCACTTACGATAAACCGCCCCACCCAGTCTGACCGACAAGACCATTTAAATGACACACATAATACAGCGGTATAAAATATCTGTTGTACGAAGTTAACTAGAGATGTTCAGTTTAATCTGATGAGTTTTTTTCGGCCAAATGAATTGATGATAAACACACATGCGTTAGAGGATTTAAAGGGTAGAAAAACTTATGGACAGGAGAGGACATTTCCCCCTACTAAATTAAGGTTAAGTTAAGAATTTGTCAGGTTTAAGTTTAAGGTCACCTGCCATTGATGAACAAGGGGTTTCTAGTACTTCCTTTTGCATAAGAAGTATGTTTTCTATTAGAAATTTAAGTTGAGGACAAGTGATCATCATGAGTCTACAGCTCTTCAACTCCATTTAAAGTTTGACAGCAGTTGCATCACTGTCATCATCACCACGATCACGGATAGTATAATTGTTATGTCCTCACTGTTGTGAAACCTTTTGTTATAGTAAGGCTCATACGTTGACTGAACATTGGTCGTCTTTATTAGCCGAACTGCACAGGTGTCTATCACATTGGTATGGTAACGAACATCAACAGAAGACAACGCTCCCACAATTCAATGCTGTGTCAATTCTATGGAAGCCTCATTTGGCCATAATACACAACATCCCCTCCCTTCTTACATCTTATGTACAATGAATTAGCCATGGAGATATCATTTCAACATTCCAGCTCCAATACACAAATTTATATGTCTCAGAACAAATTAAACAAATACTTTGTTTTTCTAGGCGAACATGTATTCCAGTTAACTTATTCAACTCTTTTTTTTAATTTTAAAACACTAACTTAGGGTTGAGGGTAGACTACCTCTTTCCTAGACCATACCCAAGGGATTTTTCTGCCCTTATGTTGGGTAAGTCACTACACTATGAACTCACTCACCGCTCTCGTACAGGATACCGGCTCTCTGTAGAAACAAGTCCATGGCTCTTTAATGGGGAAACGTTTGTCTCTAATTTGGTCAAGTCCGGCACCTGTGTTGGTCCTTGTACTGGTGTTCTGGCTGCTACATCTGGAAACTCTCCAAGAGGCAACTGTAAGTGTTGGTGAAGTCTTGAGAAGCTGATCAAGATGCCTTCTCCAGACACTATCAGCAGTCTGGACGGTATAGGATACTGGTCCAGTCTTAGCAGTAATAGTGGCTGGAATCCACTTTGGTTCACTGCAGTAATTCCTTGCCAGCACAGATTCTCCTGGGCCAAAAACTCTGCTTTTGGCTTGTTGTTCTCTGCATGCTACCTGTTTCTCTTGTTGAATCTGAACAGTGTCCTTTACTGTTGAGGACTTCAGGAGATCAAAGGTTGTGCGCAGTTCTCGTTTTAGCATCAGGCTAGCAGGAGATGTCTTTGTGGTTGCATGAGGGCTGGTGCGGTAGGTTAACAGGAATTGGTGCAGTCTCTGATGTAGAGTTCCTTGACCCCGTGATGTTTTCAATGCATGTTTCATGGTTTGGAAAAACCTTTCTGCCAGTCCATTTGTGCCAGGATGGTATGGAGCTGATCTGATGTGTTGTACCCCATTAGCTTACAGAAATGCCGTCATTTCCTGCGAAACCAGTTGTTGTCCGTTATCAGAGACTAACTGTGCAGGAGATCCAAAACGGCTGAACATTTCTCCAAGTTTCTCTATTGTCTTTTCTGTGGTGGTTGACCTCATGATGTCTACTTCAGGCCACTTACTGTGAGCATCAACAACAACAAGAAACAGTCTCCACTGGTTCGTATTCCCCCATCCTTTTTAGGAACTGGGACAATGGGTGTGGCCCACTCACTGGTCTTCCCCCCATTTTTGACCAGAGCATCCAAATCAGCCTCAACTTTAGATCTGATAGCATATGGCACAGGTCTGGCTTTCAAGAACACAGGTTTACTGTCTGGTTTGACATGCAGTGTCACAGTTCTATCTCTCATGCTGCCTAACTCATCTCGGAAAACCTCTTCATTTTTTCCAGTATGGCCTGCAGCTTGGAGGAGTCCTGTGATAGCTTCCGTATCTCTTGCCAATCAGACGGATTTTCTTTAGCCAATAGCCACACACGTCCCATGATGGCAAGATAATTTTTCATTGTGACATAAACTGGGAGTCTCACAGTTTGACCATTACACTCAACCAAGACATCTGTCACCCCTTTTATGCGTACCGTATGTCCTGTGCATGCCCGAAATACAGTGTCAGAGGGACGTAGTGGGAGGTGTTTCATTGACTATTCATAAATCTTGTGAGACACCAATGAAGCTTTTGATCCAGTGTCAGTCTGCATTTTCACAGAATGTTCCTCCAACTTAAGTGTAGCCCAGTAACCTTCCGAGCTATCATCCACACTCATTATCCGCACAGTATTTACATTTGCGTGTGTTCCTTCTTCTGATGAATCACTGGTTCCCTCATTACCATTCTTAACTGTGTGAACGTCTTTTCTTTTTAGGGTTTGCCATGTTTCTTTTATTCCCACTCTTTAAGTTCTTTTCTGTTAACTTTTTATGCATGCTCACTCCACATGGCCTTTCATTGCGAAGTTTGTTTAGCAACCTCAGCTGAAAAGTATATCAATAAAACATTTTTTAAATTTTTGGTCACACACACACACACACACACACACACACGCACACACACACACACACACACACACACACACACACACACACACAAAACAGTAGTAATGAGAAATTATTTTTATTAAAGAACCAGCACATAGTGATTTTTAGATGGGCTTTATCTTTTAGCTCTTTTTAGCTGTCCTCAGGACTCAGCTGTGGTGGTAGTGCAATTCTTCTCATTTGTAGTAATTTGAAGAACATTTTCAGAATAGACTTCAGTACTACAGCAGTGGTGGAATGTAAAAGAGATACAACTCCAAATGTATTGTGTCTTTCTCTCATGAGCTGTTTTGTTACACCCTCAAAAGAGTGTCAAATAATGTATCTCTCTGCATGAATGTATGTTTTTCTTGTCTGTCACATTCTTCTTTTTATTCCAGTGCGCAGGCAGCATCAGTCCTCAGTCCTCTGAGGTAGATCTAGTTAAAGAGGAGGGCAGAGGAAACAACAGGACAAGCAGGATTCATAATGCCTCTGTTCTTCAAAAAGAGAAAGCCCAGCGAGGACTCCCAGAAGAGGCTGGAGTACCAGCTGACCCTGGTAAGAAGGGTGTGTTTATGTAACAGTAGGAGCCAGTTTATCTTTCACTCAGAGCAGCAACCTACATAATATCACTTAGACAATCTGTAGCAGTGTTTTTAATACTGCTTTTTATTTGTCAAAATGCATCTCTCCCACTGTGGCAGTATTTTCTTTAGTAACTTACAAATATGTCTCCCCCAAACACACTGACCCACCCGTCTTTGTGCTCCAGTCGAAGGAAGCCGGTGCTGATGACATTCTGGATGTCTCCAGCTGTGAGCTCTCAGAGGTGAGTGTGGTCCTGCCTACAGGCTTCACTGATTACTATTCAGCCTCAGTGCTGGTTCAGGATGCTGTGATGTAACAGAGTATAGAATGAAAAACAAAAGCTTGTGGTTAAACTGGATGAATGTGAGCTCGGCCACTTTCGTATAGTGAATGCTTTGCTGATGTCTTAGAGTTTGGTTTTTTTGCCATATTATATTCTGTGATATTCTGACTTTTTCTTAATAGAAGCAGTTCAAATGTTGCTTGTGCACTCACTTTATTTGTACCAGTCACAGTAAAAACAGCTCTGATGTTTTTGAGCTTCTTTTTCAGGGAAAGAAAAAAAGGAGCTTGTTGCGGTTTCAAGTTCCCCTCTCTCAGTCTTTGTTCAGTAGCACACTTCATGTTTGTCTTCATAAAGTTTCTTTTCTCCCTCTATCCTTCCTAAATTGTTGTTGGGTTGGTTTTTGCAGAAGGTTATATCTATAATTTGTTCTTCAACAGATTTCCCCAAGTGTCTTTTCCATTTGCCGAGTGTTGCAGAAGAAGGTAAGAATAAAAACAGATGTTTTGTCACATGCTTATATGGTTGGGCAGTGAAATTAAGGACTGTTTCAGAAACCATACAATAAAACAATGAACTTTAGAAGAAACAAAATTATAGTAAGAAAGTCATTATAGAAAAAAAAAAATAGAAATATGATTTTTGATGGTTATTGCACAAAAGATGTTTTCATATTAATATCTTCAATGTTCAAACACATCCCCTTGCCGTTGTGTTTTTATGTGCTTACCATACATTTGAAGGTTTACCCATTGATCAGGTTTTATGATTTCACTGTCCATTATTTGCTGACTTTTATTTTTTTCTTGAATTATGTAGCTTTGTCTTTTTAGGACTGCTGCTATAAGAGCACTTTGTAAACTGATGTTAAATTATTATTATTTTTATTATTATTATTATTATTATTATTATTATTATTATTATTATTATTATTCTCGGCCCAGGCCTGAGAATTGGGGAGAAGGCCCTATTAAAACCTTTAGGATTAATATTTTTTTTTAACCCCAAATTGCATTTTGCTTGAGATAAACATGAACGCACCAAGCCACAAATTCAGTCATGGCGAAAAATTGATGAATCCTGTGTTTGCGTGCCAATACATGCTCCACAGTGCCCTCTAGTGAGTTAAAACTGCAGCCCCTCGGACTATTTTTAGCTGTGGGCCTGATTTTTGGTGTGCATAACCATCATGCCAAGATCTTAAAAAAAGTCTCCGGTGACCGTGGTGGATTCCGAACAGGAAGTTCAGAAATTGGTGTTAAACGTCTGATTTTTGCGATCTCCAGGGTACGCATTAAATAGAACATGTCCCAAAGTTTTTTCCAATCATCTTAAAGTTGTTTTTGTGTATACTAGACACATTGACGATTAAAAGTTATTACAGAATTTCTTTATATCTTAATGGGCGTGGCCAGGGGAGGTCACCTAGGTTGACAATTATTTCTGAAAAATAAAAACCTTTATAGATTGTAAGTACAATGCTGGATCTGGATGAAAATGCACAAATGTGTTGGCTGCCATGTTCGATATGCTTTTGTCACCATAAAGTATAGCGCCCCTATTGTCATTAGGAAGTCATTTGATGATGTTTAGGGTATGTATTTAATCAAACTTGTCCCACAGTTTTCTTTAGATCATCTTGGAATTTATGTATTTATTTTGTATACTAGACACATTCTTGATTAAAATTTATTAAAGGAATTTCTGTATCTCAATTGGTGTGGCCAGGGGAGGTCACAAAATGTGACCGTTTTTTTTTTCAGCGAAATGCTTATCTTAATTTCACTCATATACAATAAAGGATCTGGACCAAAAAGGGATACAAATGTTCAGTGTCACAGCCTGAATGCATCGGCAGGTTTTTTTAACCTTAAAGTACAGCACCCCCTATTGTCAACAGGAAGTTATGAATTAATCTGTGATTAAAAACTACTCTGTTTTTTTCAAGATTTATTTCTATTCTGGTTTGTAATGTCCTTCAGGCCTTCAAAAAGCATCACTGATCAGGTCATATCCTGTAGTTAAACAGTGTGTCCATGGCGACACATCAAACTCTAAATTCTTGCCATGAACCAGGAACTCACTGTAGCTCCTTCATTCAACCTTCAATCTAATTCAAATTTCACACACCCATAATCAAGGTTCCCATATTGTCCAGTCTGTTATAGGTATAACACAAACCATCACAGTCCCTCTCTGGACTCATGTACACATGTGCATGAGCTGATTATGCTGCACACGCAGCAGCCACAACACGCCCCAACTGGCGCATGTGGACGAGGGCCCACTTATCGCTGCTTGCGCCTTTAATTATTATTATTATTATTATTATTATTATTATTATTATTATTATTATTATTATTATTACATCTGATCCAGTTTATTACATGATAATCTAAGGTCCAAGTTGACTTGTTCTCTTTAATTACTGAACCCTCATCAGCTTGTGTGTCTGTGTGTCCCTAGTTGTACCATGGTTTGTCTCAAGTCCCCTGTTGCTCTCCTTCAGGTTCTGATCCTCCACAACAATGAGCTGAGGTCACTTCTGCCCAAAGGATGTGAAATCACTAATCTTCTCACTTTAAAGGTGATGTGAACTAGTAAGATATGTTGAACATTCAGGATATAAAAACTGGCATAAAGTTTGCCTTGATTTTTTTTCAACCGTATGATGATAAAATTGTGTGGGTTTTATTTGTTCCACCTTTTACTTTGGACATGCAGGTGAAACTTTCTTTTAAAGATTTCCAATTTGTGACTCATGATTAAAAGTTTCTGCCTCTGAAGGTTTTGGATCTGCATGACAACAAACTCACCTCACTTCCAGAGGACATCGGGAAGCTGGCGTCACTGCAGGTACATCTTTTTTACTGCCGACTCCTGGTTCAGATGAGTCTTATAAATAAGGTATCATGGATGTGTGTGCATGTGACTCCTGTTAGATCCTGAATGTGGAGAAGAATCGTTTAAAGACTCTACCAGACTCCATTGCTGATCTAAGACTCCTGCAAACTCTCAATCTGAAAGGTATGATACTACCCGCTCCCTGCATATTTTCCACAACATGAACTAGTCAGAAACCATTTGTTTTTTTAATCTTGTGTAGGTAATCATTTTAGTGAGCTGCCAGCCTCCCTTGGTTCTCTGAGCAGCCTGAGGACTCTGGACGTTAGTGACAACAAAATTGTCATGCTGCCCAAAGCTCTGGCCTACATCCGCACGATGGAGGTTTGTGTCTCAATTCAAAGTAACAGGACTCCAATGAATGATAAAAACTACATATAATTTTAGTCAAACCCTCTGTTTGCTTTCATAGAGCTTTACACTTGATGCTGCCTCTATGTCCTACCCTCCTGCATCTGTGTGTACAGAGGGAACTGAGAGCATCCAACGCTTCCTGTGCAGGGGTGAGGATTCCTTTTTTTCCTCTAAGTGTGCACACAGAAGCCAATAATTATTTTAACAGCATTTTTATGCCTGACTGATTCATTGTGTGGTCTAAAATGTCAGAAAGTTGTGGCTCGATTTCCTAAGCTGCTTCTTAGGTCAAACAAAATTCAAAATTCATTCTAACTTTTGGGAAGCTGGGACCAACATTTTTAAACTATAAAACAGAATATGGAATTTTATGCTTCCAAGTGAAAACACATTTCTTACTTTTTTTTTAAATAAAAAGTACTATGTTCCGACAGGTTCTTCTACATCAAGACATTTCTGTCATTTACAAGCCAGCATACATTTTTGGGAATTCTAACTCGTAATCCTCACACAGTTATTTATATTTTTTAACACAGCAAGCTGACCATCTTTGAAACAATGTTGAAATATTTTGCTTTTGAATGAGGTAGATCATCAGAGTTCAACATGCAAGATTAGTGAGAGGTAGCAGGTCCCTCTTCAAGGATTGTTTACTGTTATGCCAACCCATGCAGCCACATGAGGGGGGACGAAATGTTGCTCAGACTGAAGTTGATGTAGGACAGAATCTGTAATTTGACTGATGGAGCTGTGACACTTTCATAACACATCCTTCACAAACAGTAAGGATAAGAAGTGTTCACATGTTGCTATATGAGACTGTGTAAGGGAATAATGTTGTCGATGGTCTTCAGAGCTGGGTGAACAGTATTGCCCCCCATCCCAGTACCTCCTCCCTGTGCTGGAGAGTGACTGTGGCAAACAAGACTCTGACTGTCTGGATGGTTTGGAGGAGGCCTGGCAGGTACAGTGGTTACACACTTACGTACCACAACACTGCACATGATTTTTTGCTGATAACTTGGACGTTATTCATTGCTGCTTCAACTCTTACAACTGAAAATTAATTTAATCCTTTCTGACTGTCTTTTTCAGACTAAATTCAGTGACTATGAAAAGAGAAAGGTGAGGGACTCCTGATGCACAATCCCTGTTCAGCTCAGCTCTCTGTGAAACACATTTAGTTTTGAGACGATATCTTTAATTAAGGAAAGTGAATTCAATTGTAGCCCATCCTGTTAAATGAAGAGAGCTCAGTTGTATTTGTGAGGCCGTGTCATGGTTGAAGTATTTTGGAATTCCTCCGCTAATTAATATGAGAGAAGATGAATACTGTAATAATATATAATATTTAATATATGGGGTCACAAACTCACAGAGAATGATGAACATTACAGCTCCTTTGCAGGCTTGCAACAGAGATAAGAGGTTAGCCCACTGTTGGAACAGATAGCACAGTTTGAAAATAATACCTGGAGACTTCTCTTTCTGTCCCTCAGGAGCAAAAGCATCAGGAGAAAATAGCTTTTGAGCGCCACCTGGAGGAGAAGCAGAAGGAACACACACAGCTTCTTCTCATGAACACGTCTCGCAAGGAAAACATGCTCAACTCAGTGCGTCAGGTATACAAAGGCTTTGATCTGACTGTAAGACAGACATGACATAATAGCCATTGATAAGGAGTCTATCTATTCTAAAAATACTCTTCATCTCAGAGTTGCTGTTTTGAAAGTCATATGTTATGTTTTTTCTCCAGAGATATGAACAGCAACCTGAAGAGACATTTGACCCCTTAAACAGTTAGAAGTGAAGTTTTAGGAGCTTTCTTAACCAAGCAGAAGTAAAATAACAATCAAATAAAAGCAACCCAGTGAGGTTACAATTTCCTTTTATGTACACTTTGAAAGCTGTTTCATTGTTTGTTCTTTGTTGATTTCAGCTTCATATGTGTGTGTGTGTATTTTGTGTGTGCTGTGTAGGAGCAGGAGCGTGTGGAGCAAGGTCTGTCTCAGCAGCAGCGGGCTCAGGAGGCTGAGAGGCTGCTGGTACTGGAGAAAGTCAGAAACGCTGAGGACAACATCAGCAGCCGCATCAGCAACATGCTGATGGACAAGAACAGGTGCGTTATGTGTAGTGTTATTCGTTGGATGCACTGAAATTTTGGCCATCGAAAATTTTCAGCAAAACAGAATCATAATGATCCAAAAGTGCATTTTCGGTTTTCAGCTGAAAGACTTTTATCACCAGCTGAAAGACTTTTATCACCAATATAACATGGCCGGAACAGCATGTTGTGATGACGCAAGGTAAAACCGCTTCTGGCACGCTGGTGTCTGTATCTGAGAGAGACCCATGGATAGTGATATGTAAAGCATGTGATGTGCACACGAGAAAAGATCCAGGTTCTGATGACTGCGGAGAACCTGCTTGGAGAGGGTGACGCACAGAGCGCAGGAGAGGGAGAGTAGAGTGCAGAAAAAAGGACTCCGACTCCAAACCAGATGAGGGGCATACCTCTCATAGATCAGATCTATACCCTGTTCTTTATTTAACAGACTAAACAGCCTCATGTTATTTATCTTGTTTATATGACGGGATGGTTAAGACTTCACAACTCTCCTCTGCTCTCTGTTGTATTGTGCATGGCAGTTCTACCCTAATGCACAGACATGAACAGATACATACCCCCCCACTCACAAACACAGACACACAGACACACAGACACACAGACACACAGACACACACACACACACACACACACACACACACACACACACACACACACACACACACACACACACACACACAGACAAGTACACTATGTGTGGGACAGGGAGTCCAGAAAAATGTCACAACCATCACAAGAGATGCAGGAAAAAAATCTATTTAAAGCACTCCCAGGGCATCTCTGTGAAGACTGTATTATTCTTTGAAGCATTAATATTAATTTATGCTATGGTACTGATGATTGGAATAACAGTTTCTTTCGTTGTTTTGGTTTAATTTTTTCGGCCTCAGTTCTTTCATTTTCGTTTTTTTGTTTCAGCCAAGAATTTTCATTTCAGTGTATCCCTATTATTATTATTATTATTTTTTATTTTTGAGAAGAGAAGCTTATATGTTCTGCATCACATGATGGAGGCTTTCTGACTCTCTATTAATTGCTGTGTATTTATTTTGACCTCTGCAGGCAGAAAAAGAGTGCAGAGTTTCTTCAGTCCATGGAGGAAGATCGGTGAGTACACAGATTGCTGATTTAAACCATCCATATCTGTTACAGCTGAAAGATAAAGAACCACTCCATCACAGAGCAGCACTCACACAATCATCTTCCACTTAGCACTACTTCTATTTATAGAACTATCTCCCTGTAAGATGCACATAGTGCTTTCCAAAGGACAACGAAGAAATTTCATTTCTCCAGACATATTACAGCAAGGACAATTTTAAATTTTCCCTTCAGGATTCGTATGGAGCAGCTGACTGCCATCACACAGGAAGAGACTAATTCACTGAGGAAGAAAGATGTGGCAGGTGGGGGCCTCATCTCATGTATTTGATCTGTATAGTGACCTGTAAGTATGGCTGCAACATGTTCCTAAAAAGCTGGGACAGGGTCAACAAAACACTGTAAAAGTTGAGGAATGCTCCAAAAACACCTGTTTGGATCATTCCACAGGTGAACAGGTTCATTGGAAACAGGTGAGTGTCATGATTGGGTATAAAAGGAGCATCCCTGAAAGGCTCAGTCATTCACAAGCAAGGATGGAGCAAGGTTCACCACTTTGTGAACAACTGCGTGAGCAAATAGTCCAACAGTTTAAGAACAATGTTTCTCAATGTACATTTACAAAGAATTGATGTATTTTATCATCTACAGTCCATAATATCATCAAAAGATTCAGAGAATCCAGAGAAATCTCTGCACGTAAGCAGCAAGGCTGAAAACCAACATTGAATGCCCGTGACCTTTGACCCCTCAGGCAGCACTGCATTAAAAACCAACATCACTGTGTAAAGGATATTACCACGTGGGCTCAGGAATACTTCAGAAAACCATTGTCAGTTAACACAGTTCATTACTACATCTACAAGTGCAAGTTCAAACTCTACCATGCAAAGACAAAGACATATATCAACAACACCCAGAAACACCGCCGGCTTCTCTGGACCCGAGCTCATCTGAGATGGACTGACGCAAAGTGGAAAAGTCTGCTGTGGTCTGACGAGTCCACATTTCAAATTGTTTTTGGAAATCATGGACGTGGTGTCCTCCAGGCCAAAGAGGAAAAGGACAATCTGGATTGTTCTCAGGTCAAAGTCTCAAAGCCAGCATCTGTGATGGTATGGGGGTGTGTTAGTGCCCATGGCATGGCTAACTTGACCATCTGTGAAGGCTCCATTAATGCTGAAAGGTACATACAGGTTTTGGAGCAACATATGCTGCCATCCAAGCCACGTCTTTTTCAGGGACGTCCCTGCTTATTTCAGCAAGACAATGACAAGACACATTCTGCACCTGTTACAACAGCATGGCTTCATAGTAAAAGAGTGCAGGTACTAGACTGTCCAGACCTGTCCCCCATTGAAAATGTGTGGTGCATTGTGAAGTGCAAAATACAACAACGGAGACCCCGAAATGTTGATCAACTGAAGTTGAACATCAATCAAGAATGGTAAAGAATTCCACCTCTAAAGCTTCAACAATTAGTGTCCTCAGTTCATAAACACTTATTGAGTGTTGATAAAAGGAAAGGTGATGGAACACAGTGGAAACATGACCCTGTCCCAGCTTTTTAGGAATGTGTTGCAGCCATCAAATTCAAAATGAGCGAATATTTGAAAAAAAAAAAAAAAAAAAAGGCTATCAGTTTGAACAATGAATATCTGGTCTTTATAGTGTATTCAGTTGAATATAAGTTAAACAGGATTTGCAAATCATTGTATTTCATTTTTATTTATGTTTCACACAACGTCCAACTTAATTGGAACTGGGGTTGTACTGAAATGCAGGATTTGGTGATGTACATATTTACAGTTTCTGATGCTCACATTGACAAACGTCCCAAGGCTACCATCACTTCCCTACATGTTTTTCCTCTCACTCCCCCTTTCCTTTGCCCCTCTCCATGTTTAGCGGCTATGCAGAAGATGCTGTCAGATAGCTGTGCCATGCATCTCCTGCAGGAAGCCAGTGACTTCCGCAGAAAGAGCCTTGTTTCTGAAGCCTACAGGAGGTCAGACATGCATACACAGAGACATATTCAATTACCACAAGAAAACTTGTGGATTAAACAAATTTAAGCTTTTGAGACGTGTTGTGATTTCTGAGCTTGTGGTCTCTTTGTGTTGGAACAGTATGGAGAGTTTGGACCGGAAGTTTGATAAGATGCTGTCTCTCCAAGTTTTGGACAAATCAAAAGCCATTGCCCAGATCTTACAGGAGGTATGTAGAGCCTGGTTTACCATCCGTGCCTGTTTTTAATATTATGTGAACAGTGACAGTGACAGTGACACATGCACTGTGGTGATCAAAGAGAGAAAGAGAGAAGTCCTTTCTGTTGAAGTGTGAGGTCTCATGTTAAATACAAAACTTTTTCATACTGCTGTTCTAAAAGTTATGTGCTGCGTGTCGCAGTTAATGTCATTCAGCACTACTAGTTTTAGATTGTTGCAGAACATTACACCACCAATAAGCTTCATCTGAACGCAGATCACCTGTTCAAGGGAAACATTTCAATGCACAAGTTGTGTGATTTGGTGTCTTCATGAAAAGACAGTTAAGTTGAGAATGTTAAAGTTGTTTGTAAAAACACACTAAAATAAGTTGGAGAACAACTTACAATAAATACAAACTTACCTCAGAATTAAGGTGCAGAATCATTCTCAGGAGAACTGAATTCTTTCTATGTAGAAACCATGTGACTGATTGTGTTTCCTGTGTGTCTCTGCAGGAGGAGATGCAGAAAGCAGCTTTCCAGGCCCTGCAGCTGCAGAAAGATTCTGTGCATGGATACATTCGCAACCAGGTCTGTGTGGACAAGTGGTGAATGCAAACAGGTTGCGGTCTTTGTCTTTGTTTTCCTTTAGGTTTTGATCATAGAGCACATTCAACAAAAAGAGTTATAAAAAGAACGCAGGTTTATATTTCTGTAAAACAGAAGGGCAGGAATCTCACATTTGAGATAGAGGACAAGCAATGCACCTTCAAAAAGCCAAGATATTTTTTTGTAAAAACATTAAAACAAAGGTTCAAAACAGTAACCTACAGTCCAGATTTTAACTTTACCATGGTCACTTCCCTTTCTTTCCTACAGTCTGGGATTTAGGGATGGAAAAAGGTCTTATTTCTGTTTTTGTCCTTTTCTTTTAAGAGTGATTGAATCATGCAGGATAAAAATGCAAACACTGAGCATTAGACTTGTTTTTTTTTTTCTGTTTTGCTGTTATCTTTCAGTCATATCCCATAACTAATCCATCTTTACTCACATTCCAAAGTGATGTTTGAAACCTGGGTTACCACTCAGTTGTAATATTTCCATCAGACAGAAAATCACTTCATCAGTGTTTTCATCCTGACTCCCTGCTAGCTTCATTTTTGCCTCTCCACTGTCTCCAGATCAAACTCATAGAGAATGAGTTAATGCAGCTGACTAAACTGGAGATTAAAAAAAGGAATCTGGATGCTGAGAACCTGCAGGTGGGTGTCACTGCCTTCTTTCTTTGCCCTCTCACATAAGCCAGTTTTTTTTCTTCCTGTTGATTATCTTTCCTTTTGCAAATTCATGTCATTGCTCCATGCCAGCATATGCGTTGTACAGACAATTGTTCAATAAGCCGTCAGTGGGGCTCTTAAACAGGCAAATACAATCAAGTTTGAATTACAATAAGCATATCAAAACCAGCACAATGGTCATTTAGTCTTTTCTTGGTTTACCAGTAAGTGTGTGTGTTCCTCAAATGATACTTTAAATGTGTAAATGTGTGTTTGCAGGAGGTTCTGGTGGAGCAGCGGTCAGCTCTCAGTGATTTGCTGCAGCAGCTGTTAAAACAGAGAGACCAGAGAGAGCAGGAGCTGCGGGTTGTTCTGGTGAGGATGGTTAAGCCTTTGCCTCCAGTCCTCTGTCATCAAACTTGGACTTTCTGGAAGCAGAATATACCGTTTTTAGTTGAATTCATCTGTTTTCTAAACCGGTGACAACATGCGTTGTTTGTGTTATTCAGGCGGAGATGGAGCAGAAGTCTGAGTCCAACCAGCAGAACTACTGGATGATTCAATATCAGAGACTGCTTGATGCAAAGCCTCTCTCACTGCGCATGCAGGTACAGTATCAGATAAGAGAGAAACCCCCTGAAACCCATCTGTGCTGTCTGTAAACTGTTCTCCTATCTCAGGAAGCTGGTGTCGAGAAAGAGTTGGTGAACCTGTTGTGCAGACTTTCAGCTCAGCACTACCTGCCCATCCTCGCTCATCACAGAGTGACAACTGATGCCCTTATCCACATGAATAGCTCAGACCTCAAGAAGGTTTGGTTTCTACATCATCACTTCTATTAACAGCATAAACTCATATATATATATATATATATATATATATATATATATATATATATATATATATATATATATATATATATATATATATATATATGTGTGTGTGTGTGTAATTTTTTTCTCTTTTTCCCAGCTCGGCATCACTGAAATAGGAATCCAGAAAGCTCTCCTGAAATGGGCTCGAGATCACGGGGCTAAAGGTCAATATGATATTCTGTTTTTGCACTGCACTGCACTGTGGTGGATACACGTTATAAAAAATGGCAACTGTAGTTTGACTCAGTAAAACTCAACAATCATGCCTAGCACATTTTTAGTACATTTTTAAAGGATTAACAATGGTAAATGATAAATAAATTGTCTACTCCTCTCCTGCAGGAGCTTGTAAGGATGTGCAGGAGGAGGAAGACAAGGAGGAAGTTCCCTGGACAGCTCCTTCTCCTTCCTCTCCTCCAATTGCCTCCAACTTAGCTGTCCACATCCCGAGCCCACCACCTTCCCCAGGGACCCCCATCACCCCCTCAGCCCCCAGCCCTCTGGAGGGACCAGGAAGCTCTGAGTGTGTGGTCTGCATGGAGACGGGGGTAAGAACAACCTGCAGTATGGTGCCCACTGTCTCTAAACAGAGTTACACAGTTATTGTTGATTATCTAAACAATGTCTGCCCTCTAAAATGTGCTTCTCAAGGTCTATGATCAGTTAGAATGTCTTTATTAAATAATTTATTATAATGTGAGATGATTATGAGGAGATCCTAAGTCACGATCCCTTTGATTGCATCTGTTATAATTCTTCCTTTGAGAGTCTATTTGAGAACAAATAAATTCCTCACACTTGAGGTTTTATTTTTTGGTGTGTGTGTGACATAAAGACACTCATGTATAAACTCTCCTGGATGACTGACTGTGTGTTTCTCTCCTGCCTCTTAGTCTCAGGTCATCTTCCTGCCCTGTGGTCATGTGTGCTGCTGTCAGGTGTGCAGTGGTGCCCTGCAGAACTGCCCTCTGTGTCGTAGCAACATATCTCAGCGTATACGTCTCTTTCACGGCTGAACCACCTTCATCAATGTAATCAACCTCCTCCTCTGACATCAGCTCTGCAGTCATTTGGGGTATAACGGTACACAAAAATGTTACTTCAGTGTGGTTCTCAGTTTTGAAGCTTCGGTTCGGTACATTTTTGGTCCAGCAAGGGACACTGTTGTGTTTCGCTGGGAAACCAAAATGTTCACATACAGGAGACTTAAAAGATAGCGGAGATATTCCAGCTCGAGCTGCTGATTTGTTGTAGCTGCCGTGCTGCTTGCCATCTGTTGTGTGCTTCCGCTTTGTGGCTCATGTGGGAACACATATTAAAGCACTTTGTTCTGCATGTACCATATATTCTGGAGTGTAAATTGTGTCAATCAAAAAATGCGTCATGAAGAGGAAAAAAACAAACAAAACGTATTTAAGTTGCACTGGATTATAAATTCACTTATGTAAAATGATTTGGTATGTTTACAGTTTATCTAGAGCATTATATACGTTTCACTCTAATAAGGAAGTATTTGAATATCAGGAGGTTTAAATTTTTTCCCAAAGCACCTCATATCTTTACAGAAGAGGATTAGGGCCACTAAAAAAAATACTGTCAATAATAATAATAATACTAATAATAATTAGTATTATTTTTAGTATTATTATTAGTATTATTATTAGTATTATTATTTTGAGAAAAAAGTCAGAATTCTGAGATTAAAGACAGATTTCTGACTTAAAACTCAGAACTCTGACTTTTTTATCGTAAATTTAATAAAAATTACTGGACATTATTTATTTGCCTCTCCACTGTCTCCAGATCAAACTGATAGAGAATGAGTAATTGCAGCTAACCCGAGCCCTTTATTTTCAAAGGTCCTTATTCTGACAGACGAGAACGGCCATGGATTTCTCTTTCCTCAACATAAGAAAGATTTCCTTGTGATAACAAATTAATTCTTAATGTATTTGTCTTGAGTTCAACGTACAAGAGCTGCCATGAACGGCTTCCAGCCACTGGGTGTAGCTCTGTACAGCCTCTCATCTGCTGGTTAGCAGCTGAGAGGCTGGCTCAAAGAACTATTAAAAGAATTAATAAACGTTTAATTATATCACTCATTACATTGCAAAGTTGGGGTTAGCCTATATTTACGTTACCTTAGCTTAGCTGAAGCAGCCCAATAGACAGGAGTGGTTCAGCCTAGCTGTAGTCTACTGGTAAGTTATACTTTAGTTTGATTACTTCAGTGGCTACTGGTTAGCAGCTGATAGGCTGACAAACTCCTTTCTATCCAGCTGCTGACTATCATCTGCTCATTGACAGATGAGAGGCTACATACAGCTACACTCATGGCAGCTCTTGTAGGTTGAAATCAAGACAGACATAATTAATCAATTCGTTATCATGAGAAAACAATCTTGTGATATTGAGATAATGAAGAAAATAATTTGTTATTTTGTGAAAACAATCTTTGTTGTATTGAGATAACGAAGTAATAAGTCTTTCTCACGAGATTACAGTGCATAGAAAAAAAAGAAAAATCCATGGCCGTTCTCCTCCTCCATACCCAGTCCCATTTCATATATCATATATGTACCTTCCATATATGTGTGACCATAGTTATGTCTCAGTTTCTCTTCTCAACATGTGGCTCCTATCACTCACCAAGCTTGTGCCCACTCCACCCCTCCCCCTCGTCTCCTCCTCTACGGTGTGTGTTGCCAGTGAGACCTTTGCAGTTTGAGCTTAAAGGAGCTCCATCTAATGAACGTCCTCACTTTGAAAAAGTTACAGGAGTTTTGACACTAGTTTGTGACTCAAATCCCGATAAACTGTCTACAACGGAGATCAAAGAAGATGCGAGTGACCAGACGCTAAACACAGGGAGCTGTCAGGCTGTCAAAACTGGAGATGCAGAGCCTCGATTAGTGTGCAGAGATGTCAGAGCTGCAGAGAAGTTTTTCCTCAACAGTAGTCCTCATGTAAGAGTTTAGCAATCTTTTTATCCAGTAACACAGCACCTCATTTATTTGATATGAAAGTTGCTCCTTACTATTAGTTGCAGGACCAGCTAAACTATGAAAAAGTGAGACTTATAGTCCGGAAAATACTCGATCAGTCCTCGTGCAGACTGGACCGAAGGCCCTGTATCAAAATGGTCTAGTCCGAATACATGTACCGTTACACCCCAAGTCGTCATGCATGATTATAGAGCTGATTTGAGCTACCTTCTCATGAGTAGAAGAGTTTTTAGCTGAGCCACTTCCCTGTATTAACCAAACAGCGCAGTGTGATGTGTACGCAGCAGTGAGGTAAAGTTATTCTTGTGTTCAACTTTTCACTGCTGAATGCTGTTGTATTTAATTTATTTTGTTTTTTTTTTAAAATGTATTTAGAGCCACTGCTTACTTTCTAAATAATGTTCTTTGCTTTATTGTAGATTTTTAAATGATGTGTGCCTTTTTATGGAAATCTTTTTTTCTGTTGTGAACCAAAGTAACACTTTAAAGCTTCTGTGAGAAGTTTCCACTGATCAAGAATAAGAACTAGGTCTCTTTGCAGGTTTAACTGATACTGTGTTGTTATTTCACTCCTGAAACCAGTGCTGCAGGGTGGGGGCGGGGGATGGCCTTTATTAGTTAGAATAGCTGGAAACGAGGAGTAGAGGATCATGGCCTGGAGATGAATGAGTGACCACTGAGATGGGAACTGTAGGATTTGTAAATGGGCTGTGCACTTTTTACTGTTCTTCCAACTAGTATGCAGGAAACAGTCTTTTTTTTAATATTCCCACACTCAGTGAATCATACATTTGGCTGTTTGTTTAAAAGAAACCACTCAAGCATGTACAGGACAAGACTAAAAAGATCAAAAGGTACTGCTGTGTCCACAGGTCACCTAATTGACACAAAGTTCCTCACAGGAGCTTTAACATCCCAAACATATTTGGGCCAAACATGTCTCTTCAAAGTTATTCTGAGATCCTAATACTAATATCTTTATAGAGGGAAATTAAACATACAAAGCACTTTGGGTTCAACTGATGTGCTGTATCTGCTGAGAAAATTGTAAACTATTTCCAACATTTTGCACAATTACATCATTTCTAAAACACCCAAGCACTGTTTTCTGAAAAATACTGATTGTTCTCCTCTGTGCTGTCACTGCCTGCTATCTTTGCATCACTCATGCTTTTAGTTTTTCATTTCACCTGTTTCTCCCTTTCTGTCAGACGCATCTGTCCCCTGAATGTCAGGTCCCTTTGCACCTGCTGGAAAATTAATTAGTGGTAACTTGGGAGAATTAGAAACCAAATTACCTGAGAACTATATCCGCCCCCCAATTAGCTGTTGTCAGCATCTCCAGTTATTCATATTTGTATTTTGTACTTCATAGCCTCTTTCAAACTTAAAAAACAGCTTTGTGTTTGCTATGTGTTCAAGATGAATAGGGAGATATAGTTTGGTTTATAACAACTACACAGCCTGGAATAGAACTGTTTTTTTTCTTTTTTTTTTTTTTTTTTTTTTTTAATTATTATCTTTTTCTTATCACACACACACACACACACACACACACACACACACACACACACACACACACACATATATATATATATATATATATATATATATATATATATATATATACATATACATATATATACATATACATATATATATATATATATATATATATATATATATATATATATATATATATATATATATATATATATATATTTACACACACAAAAATATGTGTGTATATGTATGGTGCATATGTAATCACTAACACCACACGTATTAAAACATCACTAATGTGATTATAAGCAAGTGCTCTTAACTCAACATCTGTGCATGTTTCAGGAAATATCTTCACTAATTTGTCTGTATGTCTGTTTAATATGTAAGATATTACACTATATCAATCTGAACACACAGTATGCGTCACTTTATGTACTCAACCTGTCCTTGATGTAAGAGCTTTGGGTTATTGTAAATTATGCACTGTTCCTAAATGGACATATCTGGAAATCTACTTTAATAAACAGAATATAAACCCTGATGTTTGTGCTGTTTAGTATAAATAAATGAATTTTATATATATATATATATATATATATATATATATATATATATATATATATATATATATATATATATATATATATATATATACATATATATATATATATAAACCAAACTAAAATTATAGATCTCTTTTTGACCTATTTGACAATTTGTTAGACAAACTGAAAGTCTTTGTATTTCTGATTTTTGTTTGGTAACTTTAACGCAGCACCAACGGAAGAGCCTATCACAACGAGGAACGGGTACTGCTGCCGTAAAGTGTAGCGTTGTATGTGGTGTAAGAGAAGCACTGTGGTGTAGTTAGTAGAGATAATCATCTATTTTATGATCAATTGGGGCTTTTGACGAAGGAAGTAGGGGTGAGTTGTTACATTTAATGTGTATTTTGATATATGTGTGATTTAAGATGCCAAAGCATGAAAACGAACAACGCATGGAAAAGGCTAGCATGCTCGCAGCTCAGTCCTGTAATGTGAAGAGAGGGACAACAAGGTGGACAAAGTCAGTGTGGTGTGTACTGTTCACCAGAGATTACTATAATAACTTATGATGGTCATTTTATTAAGTTCTATATGAAAATTACTTTGAAACAAGTAGCCGCCACTTATAACGCGTGAAAATGACATGCTTAAATAAATAACATGGAGTTTAATACACCTAGTCATCTGCACCCTAGTAAACAACATTCTGTGAAGTAACACTAATAACGATAATGTGAAAAAAACAATCAATCACTCAATCTTTATTTATATAGCGCCAATTCATAACAAACGTTATCTCAAGACGCTTTCCAAGCGTTAACAGGTCTAGACCTGTAAATGGTAATAAAATTAATAAAAAAAACGAGTTTCAACATACTTTAACAAAAGAATAAAGACACATGCTATACTTTATAGTATTCCAATAGTCTTGGATCATGCAGTACAATTTACTCCCACCAGTCTGACTTTTTGCTGTGGTTATTTTATCAAACCTTGTAATACTCGAGATGGTACTAACCTAGAAGTTTTATTTTTTAAGAATAGTACAGAAATAAGTAAGCAGTTTACAGTCACCTCACTCACTTGTACTCTTGTGCTTCATCTTCATGGTTCATACTCTGCCCTCACATCCCTTCTTCTTTTGTGTTTTGTTTCATTTTTTTTTACCTCTCCTCACTATTTTCAAGCCATACAGCCATCATGACGAGGCCAGCTCTGCTGGTCCTGTACGGGAGTCAGACCGGGACAGCTCAGGACACGGCTCAGAGGATCAGCCGTCAGGCTCAGAGGAGGAAGATGAAGGTTCAAGTTCTTCCTCTAGACAGCTACAACGTGGTGAGTGTGATGTTCTGGTGAACAGCTCAGAGGAAAGATATATATGGTGTGTGAATTAATCTCTGCTGGTTTTGCCCCTCTATGTGATTTTTTTTTTGTCTTTTGTGTGTGTGTGTGTGTGTGTGTGTGTGTCTAACAGGCCAACTTGATCTCAGAGTCTCTGGTTGTCTTTGTGTGCTCCACGACTGGACAAGGAGACCCTCCTGACAACATGAAGGTAACATTAAGACGAGTGCAAAAATTCTTTTTTTGTAAGTCCTTTGGTTGCTCAGTGGATGATTTGATAAGTTGTTTGGTCACAACAGCTAATGTCTTATTTTTCTCCATCTGAAGATATTCTAAGGTTAGAACCAAGAATAAAGACTTCCTCATTCATCATAAACCCATTTCTCAGTATTCACAGAGGCAGCCTTCATTGACTGTGAGCATGTTTTTCTCTCTCCATCTCTCCTCAGAACTTCTGGAAGTTTCTCTTCAGGAAATCTTTACCTGCTGATTCTCTGAGTCAGCTGGACTGTGCTGTGCTGGGTCTGGGGGACTCCTCTTATCCAAAGTCAGTTTACAGTTTCCGTAACCCAGTTTCATTGTGTCATTGTTTTTTGTAAATATGTTAACTTTTTTCATCCTCAGGTTTAATTTTGTTGCCAAGAAGCTTCACAAACGCCTTGCGCAGCTCGGGGCGAGCATGTTGCTGGCTGCTGGACTGGCAGATGACCAGCATGACCTCGGGTGAGACACATGATCAAGGATGAGGGAGTGATGATAAATTCTAAATCTCAATAGATCCAGTTATTTTAGACAATTTTGCTCCACCTCCAAACCTTCAGCTGAGGTTCAGTTTCTAGAGAAAGATCTGTTAACAGCTTGGTGTTGTTTGTTCAGGTCAGACGCTGTGATCGACTCATGGCTTACATCGTTCTGGGCAAAGGTTTTTGCTCTGTACCCATCTCTGTCTGATGTGATTCCTCTGAGGGAAGATGAACCGTGAGTCACTTGTTCCACAGTGAGTTATTTAACTTTTAATTGTGCTGAATCCTACCCACCTGGATTAATTGTTTACATGTTTCTTGTCTCAGGCTTCCTCCATCATTTACTTTCCACTTCTTGGACGACGTGAATGAGAAAACAGAGGACCAGCTGCAGAGTCTCCTGGTCCCCCCTCAGCCAGGTCCCTTCCCCTGCAGACTGGTGTCCAACAAGAGAGTAACAGACATGTTTCACTTTCAGGAAACAAGACTCATTGAGTTTGAAATCACTGGATCCAACATTGAGTGAGTAAAAATAAAAGTCCAGGATAACCAACCAAGCGGCAACCTCCGGTCTGAAAATATGAGACAATGCAGAAGTGCTAAAATCTGCAGTTTGTGGAGTGTCAGCTTGAGTCTGGCTCCAGAAGTACAGGAAGTCACAACTAACTCAGCTGTTTAGAAGATATTAAGATCACAAGTTCGCCCAATCAGAGGCACAGCTCAGCTCACATGACTGCTGGGCGCCCTATGGCTGTTACTGTGAGGACTCAAAGCCCACCTCATTTCCAATATGGCTGTGCCGGCTGATTAGCTTCAAAAAATCTGTTTCAGAAACAGACGGGTGACGTTGTGGAGGCTATGTTCATTAATTATAGTTTATGTAGCTAACATACACAGTAATACACAAATATAAGAAAAACAAACAAATGATTAATAAAGACTTATTAAAGAGTTATTAAAGAGTTATTATCAAGGCTTCAAAGCCCCTAAGATTGGTCGTAACCTGTGGCTTTGCAGGTTTGCAGCTGGTGACATAGTGATGATGCATCCTCAAAACTCACCAGAGGATGTCAAGCAGTTCTGTCAGCTGCTGAGATTAGATCCAGAGGCAAAGTTCACTCTCAGAGCCACAGACAACACTGCAGGTTTGTGTGTGTGTGTGTGTCTGTGTGTGTGTGTGTGTATCATTTACTGTAGGTAAAGTAGTCAATAAAAAGCTCTTTATTTGATGTACTTAAAATGTAAGAATATTTCAAAGCAATTGAATTTATTCATTGTGAGATAATAACCACCACAAATGTTCCGTACGACTTTTGGATAATCAATGACACGTTACTACATCTTATTGTGTGACTCTTTCAAGTTCCAGTCAGACTACCTCAGCCATGCTCTGTGCGCCACCTGGTGGAGAGATACCTGGACATCGCTGCTGTTCCTCGCCGCTCTTTCTTCGAGCTTCTGTCCACGTTCTCCTCCAACAAGCTGGAGAGAGAGAAGCTGCAGGAGTTCAGCTCAGCGGCCGGGCAGGATGATCTGCACAGCTACTGCAACCGACCCCGACGCACTGCGCTGGAGGTGATAAATACTGTCAGACTGTTGCTTCCTGTGATTCTGATTTTAAACTTTGGTTTTAAATTTTGGTTTGTGAACTATCCTCTGGATTAGAGTTCATGTGGTTGTTGCAGCTCTTGATTTGTGTTGCATCTAAGAATCTACCAGCTGATCTTTTTTATTACTCCCAGAATAGGTCAAAAACATTGAACCCTTACAGATTAAAATTTTTACAAGCTTTTAAGTCTATAAAGCTGTTGTTGACTTTCTTATCGGGTGTGTTGCATTCTTCTTTCTGCTGCAGGTATTGGAAGATTTCCCTCACACAACAGCTGAACTCAAAGCAGACTATCTGCTGGATCTGTTCCCTGAGATTCAGCCTCGCTCGTTCTCCATCGCATCTTCTCTGCAGGTAGAGCTTTTATGTAACTACAGAAAGGTTCAAAATGTATTTTCAAGAGGACTTTTTTTTCCTAACTGTTACTGTTTTTGTCAATAGAGTTTGGTTACTTTCAAAAGGGAGACCTAACCTCTGAGTCTTATTGTAATAGTGTATGTTTCCTTTCAATGTAAAGGTCTATCATTTAAGCCTGATTCATGGCTGTTTAAAAAATAAAATGCCTAAGCCTTTCTTGAACCTCTTTGTTACCTTAAAATAGATTTAAAAAATCAGGGTCCAGGTTTAAGAGTACATAAATTCCTCCTTAACTGCTTTAAGAGAATATTTAGCCATCAGTGAGGGTTAATGTTAAATCTAGTTTCAAAAGAAATCAAAATAAAACATTGACTTCTCTTTCCTCAGGCTCATCCAAACAGGCTCCAGATCCTGGTTGCTGTAGTTAGTTATAAAACCAAACTCTATAAACCGAGAAAAGGTCTCTGCTCTACCTGGTTAGCCTCTCTGGATGCTGAACAAGGTCTCACACAACACCTACATCACACTCCTTTTGTTGGTGTATTGTACAGCTGGCAGACACAAACATGGCAACACGTTTGCAGTAATTTTTTTTACAACACCAAGTCCGTAACTGGTGCATTTGTAAGATGTGGACTCGGAGGGATTCGGAGTTCAACACTCATCTCCTTTAAATGGAGAGTTTCCACATTACACAGCAAATTGAAACACAGCAAGCCACAGTCAGACCTCAAAAATCCAATCACGAGAAAACTAACTGCTAAATCATTCAGCTGCTTTTTAAACCAAGTCAGCCTTTATTCTGTTGTCTTCAATGTTTTTTTCAGGGGATGTTTTTGTTCCTCTGTGGGTGAAGAAAGGCAGTTTAAAGTTCCCCAAAGACCCACACACACCTGTGATCATGGTGGGACCAGGGACAGGTGTGGCTCCGTTCAGGTCAGCTCTACAGGAGAGGAACGCTGAGGGGAAACACAGTGAGGACTGAATGTCTCTGAGTTTGTTCCTATTATTCTCTCAATAATAATAAAATGAACCTCACACTTCCTTGTCCTGCTCATGTTCAGGTAACGTCTTGTTCTTCGGCTGTCGTTCAGAGTCCAAAGATTTCTACTTCAGGTCTGAGTGGGAGGAGATGGTGAAGGCAGGAAACCTGACCCTTTTCACCGCCTTCTCCAGAGATCAGGTCAGACACAAACTGGACTTCTCATCCCTGCACTGCAAAAAAGTGAAATCTTAGGATGTGCTTTTGTTTAATTTTGAGTAAAAAGGTCTTTGTAGTCTTAATCTGAGCCTCATTCAGCAGAACAGTCCAGAAACACGTCTCAATTAAAGATATTTAAAGACAAAAATCAGCTCTGAATTTTTTGTAAAAAGTAAAAATCTGACAGTGGAGTAAGTGAAAGTTTCTTGTATTTAGACATTATTCTAAACTTGACAAGTACATTTTTCTGACCCCACTGGCAAATTTTCAACTTGTTGCAGGTCATTCAGAGCTTATTTTTGTCTTTTAATATCTTGAAATAAGACACGTTCCTGGACTTGTCTGTTGAATGTGACTCATATCAAGTATTATAAGGCAGTTCTTTCTTTAAATAAGACAAAAACACACTTGCTTAGATGTCAGTTTTTGCAGTGTACAGACGATATGAGGTCCTGTCATGTGGTGTAACACATCTACATCACCTATTCATAAATACACCTCATCCCCAGCTGTGGTTTTGTAGTGCTGTACTTTTATCAGGTGTGAAATCTGTAATGAAGTGGACCTTTTTTTTTTTAAAATCAGGAGGAGAAGGTATATGTGCAGCACCGTGTAAGGGAGAACGCTGAGCTTCTCTGGGACCTCACTGCAAATAAGAAGGCCTGTTTTTACATTGCAGGGTAAGTTCAAGGCTTGCTTTAAAGCCTCCAAGCGTCTCTCAGAGGGCCGGAGAACTAACACTTAATGTCCTGGGTGTGTGTCCATTTGTTTTTGGCCTTGTTGAGACACTGAGTTGGCAGGATCATCCAGGGAGAGCAGGGGGCAGCAAGTGCCTTTCTCTGCTGTCCTTATCAGCCTCTGGAGAGCCTTCGAATGTGCAGATTGCTAACTTGACTGTCATGCCATGTGCCAGCACGCTCTCCACGTGGAACAGTAGAAAGTCACCAGCAAATTGTTTTTAGCGCAATTTTGCCGGGCAGACTTAAGAACTTTAGGGAGGGGATCATCCACCCATTTGATCTGTGTCAGGTTGTTCCTCACAAACCTTTTTAGCAGGCAGATTTTATGATTAAATAGCACACTGCACAAATAGATGTGTCATAACTAATCAGTTTGTTCATAACTAAGCTCTCGTTTGTTTTTATTCTCATATTGACTGATCATCATCAGGAGCACAGAAAGACATCAGGCTAATGATCCAAGTTTTATATCACATTATCACAGCCTGCCACACTCTACATCACTTTTTTTTTTTTTTTTAAAAGCATGTTTTTAAATTTTCCCTCTGATGTGCTTAAAGACAGAAATGTTATAAACAGAGAAACGGTGTCTGTCTTCTGTCTTTATTTCTTCACAGTAATGCTAAAGAGATGCCCAGCAGCGTGTGTGACGCCCTAAAGGAGGTCTTCCAGCAGGAGGGGGGTGTGTCCTCTGAGGATGCCAAGCAGATGCTGGATTTCATGGAGAAGACCGGACGACTTCAAAGCGAGACCTGGTCCTGATCACACGACCTCTCAGCATGATGCGATCAAAAGGGATTCATCCACCCTCTGTATTATCTTGTGTGACACAATCTGTGAAGGAGTGGAAATCTCAACCAGTAGCAAATTGGGGCACCATCGTCTCTCATGGTCTTATTTTTTGTTCAGCACATACAGGAGTTTTTCAGCTCATGTTCACGGACAGAGGTTACTTTTAATTCTACCTTCTACCAAGTGACTGATAATTAAGAATCCTTTCAAAAATACTCATGTGTCCTTGACTCTGCCAAACACCATCAAACTTACTTTTTAAAATGTATCTATAAAATTAATTTGTTAGTAGTTTATGCTTTTGAACTGTGATATTTTAGCAAGTTTAATGTTTAACCCAACTACAGGTTTAACAACAAGGATTAGGACAACTGATAAGCACTTTGGGGGTTGGGCCTGTTCTCTTTTCTTGAAACTTTGCACATAAGGTTATATTTTTTTCTCAGAATTCTAAGTTAAATCTCAGAATTTTGCCCCCCCCACACACACACACACACACACAAATCCTTCTTACTTACTTAAGATAAGCCAGAATTCTGACTTTTTCTCTTTATCCTGAGATAAAATCAGAATACCACAATTTTTATTTTTTTTTAGTGGCTTTAATCCTCACCATTAAGAGTTTGACCCTAAAAAGCCTACATAGCAAAGTATCTTGCAAAAGACTGTAATGTAGGACATAGAACTAGACAATTTCCATGGAAATGGTGAGGGGCGCTCAGGCACCATGCCGGCTGGCATGCTCAATATACTTCTTGATATACCTTGTAGTGTTTCCTCTCCCTAATCATAGCTACTCATGGGCTGTAGGTGTGTTTGGTGAAATTGGTAGGAGGTACACATCCACACATGTGGTTTCTAGTTTAACTGAGGTCATATTTAACTCATTCACACATATGTGCCCTTTGCGTATACACTGTCAGATATCATTTTTACACTTCAGAATATTACATCATGGTTTCTGTTTTAACTAAGGTCAAATTTAACTTATTCACCTCACTCACAAAGAATCACACAGACATGGGCGCATCACGCGCACACTTTGACACTATATCCAACAGCCTTGTTTCATGAGGGGACACAGGCCCATAGCCCACACTTATTTGGTGGCCTTTTTGTGTGAAATGAGGTCCATTTTACTGATTTCTTACAGAGAGAGGGGGAGGGAGAAACATGCTTCCTGCACTTAGATTTGATGGGGGTTTTGTGTGAATTGAGGTCCCTTGAATACTAACATCAACACACAACCATGTATGTGCGCTTTGTGCACCATTTCAAGGAACACACCTCTGTGTGTGACATTTCATTGATAATACACTGTTTAACACAAACACACACACACATAGACATGCGTGCTTCACGCGCTTAGATATGGTAGGGGGTTTGTGTAAACTGAGGTCCCTTAATCATGATCATCAACACACACACATACATATAGACGCACTCTGTGCGTCTTTTCAAAGACAAACCCCTCTCTGAGTCACCTTTATTGGTAGGACTTTAACACACACACACACACAGAGACATGTGCACTTTGCACGCTTAGAATTAGAGGGGTCTGTGTGAACTGAGGTCCCTTTAACATCAGTACACACAAACACACACTTTTGCGTGCTACACACACCCTTTCAAGGACAAGAACACCTCTGTGTGAGCTTTTCTTGATAATACAATGTTTAAATGAAGTTATTTGATTCAAAAAGGAATCCTGACTGTGTGTGTGTTCTTCCAGAATGTTCCTGAATGTCCTTATGAGTCATTAATTATGAACAGGTGTGTGGTTTCCATGGTGATGGAACAGGGCACAGCTGTGGAGATCAAGGGACACTACTTTGTGACAGCTGATCTCAGGCCGGATTTTTGGATGACGCATGGGTCCAAACGAGCGCTCACTGTGCCAAAACCTTGACAGCTTTCAGAAAAACATCAAAAACTGTTGGAGATAGCTGAAAGCTCCTAAAAAGTAAAGTTGTGGACAGATCTGTGAACGTTTTTAAGCAAGAATGATGTCTCTAGGTCAAAGTATGGCGAGGCAGGAGAAGTTGGAAAAAAGTGTTTGTTTTTTTTGTGTTTCCGGGGAGTCTCCCTATTCATTGTCTATGGGACTTTTTCGTTGGTTTTTCAGGTTTTTTCAGTTGAAAATTTGTTGGGGTTTTCTTAAAGCCCTAGGAGGAGAAGCGGTCCAAAATTTTGTCTGGAAGATGAAGTATTTAAACAAGAAAAAGAAAGAAACGAACGGAAGAGCAAAGGTGGCTAGTGGCGAAGCTTGGCTATGGGGGAGGGTGGCTCATGCAAAGCCTGACATAATCCTGATAAATTAATAACCTGATTGTGTTGAAGTGACTGGACCCTAAACATGACTGTGTCTATCTTGAGCTGATGAAAGTGTAATGGAACAAAATGAAGCAGAACTATTTAATAACGAATAATCTAAAGTCATCACTAGACTGCTGTGAAGGTCAATTTCTTGCTGCTTGAGTTTATACAAACCCCAAATATCAGAATGCAAGGTCGAAGCAGCTTCTCATTTTTAAGAGAATGGTTAAGATACTTCATTAAGATACTGGTTAAAATACTTCATCACATATAAATCATCTCAGGTTACAAACTTTATCATTTTAACCCAAGTGTTTGAGTCAAGATGCTTTCTTTTAGAGAATTCATTGTTCTTTTAAGTCAGAGGCATGTTGTGACTATTTAGGTCAATTCTAGTACAACATCTCAGAAAACAGATTCAGTGGATACACCGTACTTTCAGACCCTTTGGAAACATTCTGACCTCAAATAAACCATTCCATGTCTGTTATCACAGTGCACAAAATGATGTAAAAACATGTTTTCAAAAAGCTGCAAAAAATTCAGAAACAGCTCCAAATATGCTAAACATCTTGTTGGTTTCAAAAATGCTTTTAGTATCATTCAGTGAACTAATCACACCCTGACACAGAACCTTATACCACACTTCACACACGTTTGAATAATTTAAAACTCAATAAACTGTTGACAGCCAGTGAAGAGTCAGTTAGATTAACATTGCAGTTTATAATCTGATGATGCCATGGAGCCTGGATTAGACTTCTCTTTGACTTGATACAAACAGAGCTTCCAGTAATCAACTGTCCATACCTGAAAGCTAAACCAGTGAATGTAACCAGAAATGACTATTTTTAAATAAACACTTGTTCAGCAGATTGTTTCAGCCTGCAGTCAAAACCTTAATGAGCTGTAACCATCTCCATTGACTGCTTAGAATGATAATCAGTGTCTGGCAACATTTTAAAGAGAAATCCCTTCAGAGATTGAGCTTTATGCCCAAAGAGGAAGAGCATTTTTAACTAGAAACATGTTGTATTACTCTCTACAAACACACAAGACTCTGGTGACATTTCATTGTGGTGAACCCGGGAATAGCTGGCCTTTAGTTCCCCGTTCGTTAGTTTTTTACTGACATGTGTTAAAAGATCCTATTGTGCTGGGTTTCTAAATATTTAACACACAAAAAGTCAGACAATAATAAACTAACAAAATAGAGCTCTGGTCAACTATACAAGATTTCCTCTGGCAAGCTCCAGAAGTGACTGTGCAGATCATTTCCAAATTGTTACTGAATGAATTTCAGACAAACATCATCCTCTCCACACTTTGTAAACGCATAACCCCCCTCCCTTCAGTCCTTTATCTGAGGGCCAGAGTGTGGACTTGGTAGATCTCCTTAGGGAAATTCATTTGTTGCTCTTCATGGACAATCCGTAGACCTGCTCTGCTAACCAGATTGTGAACGATGTCCAGGTCTCTACAGATGCTGCTGTCTACCTCGTCAGGGACCACACCTTCGTAAGAAACATTGTCCTTTATCACAATGAGACCATTCGGTCGAATAGCTTTCTGACAGCGGCGTAGGAACTCCACCAGGTGATCATCTGTCAGGTGACCTGAGGGGGAAAAGAGAGGATGGGTGAAACGTCTAAGAAAAGTCCCAAGTCAATACTGATGAGTCCCAAGAAATCTCTCAAGTCATGAATAAAAAAGGTCTTAATTCCAAAATAAATCCTAATTAAGTCTCAAGAAATAAACAAAAAAATCTTAAGTCAACAAAACCAAGTCGGACATGAAGCCCAATGTCAAAGCCAAACTCAAGGTCAATAACTCCTCAGTCCAGCCACAAGGTTTGAAGTCATAACAAGTAGGCTAAAGTAAACTCTCTGGCTAAGATAAAGGTTCAGCCCACAAAGTCCCAAGTCATGTCAGAAAATTCTCTTTCTAAACCTATTTAATATTTATCATTGTTTTCCCTAATGGTTTTCAATCCAAAGATGCACCGAGACTTACCGATGACCCACTGTATCCAGATGACATCATAGCGTCCACTCTCTGGTACAAAGTCCTGCAGCCCACTGCAGAGGTAGTTCCCCACCCGCTTTCCCTCTTCTCCCAGGTATGTCTTGGCATTGTCGAGGAACTCCTTTGTTACATCAACCAGGTCTACGGTTTTGAACAGAGGCAGCAGCAAACGCTTGGTGATCCTCCCAATCCCTGCGCCACAGTCCAGAGCACAGGATGTCCCAGTCTTTCCCTCACCTTCCTAAAAAGAAACTTTTACTGTAAGGATCAAGCATGGGCATAAGTGAAGGTAAAACTTTTTAAAATGATGAAATACTCCTAACATAAAGAGAATCTTCAGAATTTTGTTTCTGTTTACAGTTTCAACATATTACCTGATAATGAATGTTGAAAGCCATGTTCCAAATGCAAAGTGAAGTTAAAATCGCCAAGTCCACAGTGTAGACCCAAATCAGTTCCTTTGCTGAAACCTTTGAGTCAATAGTGGATTCCAACAAGTTGCAAGTCAGGACTAATAAGTCCCATCTCCAAGGATAAACCTTATATTTCAGTTTCAAAGTCTCATAGGCAATTCTTTCAGGTCTTTAATAAAGACCCTGAAAGTCTAAAACCATAATTTGGAAAGTCAAAAGCAAGACCTTGAGTTTTCAAATTAAAATCAACTTGGATCAACCATGTCAAGTCTTTAGTCAAGTCCAAAGTCGAAACAAAGATGTCCCGAGTCAAAAATGAAAAATTTCAAGTCGGGTTCAGGTGAGTCTTATTGCTCAAGTCAAAAGTTAAACCTCAACAGTCTTCAGCTTCAAGTTCAAGTTCCTTCGGCTTGGTATTGGTACCTTTCACATTTGAACCGATACGGTACTGAATCCCAGTACCTGGAAATCCGTATCAGTACTCAATGGTACCAATTTTAGGTATTTTTATACGTTAAGTGGAGCTTTAAGCAGAGTTTCAGGAGCAGGACCACACCTCAACCACACCCCTTCCAGTATTTAAACCCTCCTAATTCACTATTCCTGTTTGTTCTCGCTTCATAAGCCCCATCCTTCCCTCCCTTTCTCTCTTGGTTTCTCACTTCTTCTTCCTCCATAAGGTTCTAAATAGGGGGGTCTGTCGTGCCTGGGAGCTACGGCGGATCCCTTCTCGAAGCTTCCCCACAGCGTCATACAACCAGCAAAATTCTTATACACGTTATGTTAATAAAACTGCTTCATCGTCATGTTGATGTGTGGTCCTTGCTAGTGAATGTGGTAATAAATGTTAATTGGTTTAATAATAAAATCTCAACATTTTCCAATCAAATATTTATTTCTCAATAAATAAACTTTTACAGATATATCAGAACAACATTCAGCTAGGGCTACATGATATGGCCTAAAACCAATATCATGATATTTTGAAGTGATAACACAATACACTTGGTATTCTGATTTCTCCTCTAAATCACTATATATATATATATATATATATATATATATATATATATATATATATATATATATATATATATATATATATATATATATATATATATATACACACACACACACACATATATACACATATATATATATATATATATATATATATATATATATATATATATATATATATATATATATATACACACATATATATATATATATATATATATATATATATATATACATATATATATATATATGTGTGTGTGTTAAATGTAACCCTTTGATGTATAAAATGACACCAGCATAATAACTCAAGCAGAGCCTTCAGTTGTGTTTTTAAAATTTGCAAAAAGTGTAAATCACAGTCAGGTTAAGTTTAGTTTCGTGAACCTTTTATTTTAAACCAAACTTAATGTAGTTACATATTTTCAGTTCCAGTAAAATAACTCATTCAGATTCATTCAACTGGCTGAATGTATGATATGACTGTCTCAATAGTGTTCTAAAATTTCACTCATGATAACCAGTTACACTTTAAAAATAACATGAACTTAAGTTGGAAATGACTTAATCTTACTTTCACTTCTATCAATCAGCTCCCTGGATATTATTGGTCATGCTGAAAGGACTCTGCCTGTGACTTCTGTCTCTCAGTCTGGGGTCTGGTTGTAGTTTGAGGATTCTCCTCCTCCCTCTGTTTACTTTGCAGCGTGAAGTTCTCTTTTAGCCATTTGAATATGTTTGTGGAGTTGCTTAGAACCTTATCTGTTTTCTGAAAACATCATGTTCGTTTCTCGTTGTAGAGAGCTGGGAGAGAATCAGGTGGGGATCATACAGGCAGCAAAGCAAGCTCAAATAAGCAACGACACTTTAAAAAACAAGCTGAAAACCCCACAACTAGCGACTGATAAGACTTGCAAGGGACTGTTTGCCCTGCCTCTCCAAATACAGAAACATGCATGAGCTGGAGAGTTTTCTGTATGGGCGGGGGAGTGAGCTGCTCGCTATGAGAAAAGCACCAACAGAGAGTGAGAGAAGCAAAACTCTTTATACTACCGTTATTACTACAATATATGCATTTAGATACCAAAACATGGTACCGTTTGATTTTACATGAATCTGTACTTTGTAGTACCAACAGAATTCAGTCAGTACCTCTAAAAGTACCGAATTCAGTACCTTCAACAACCCTCAAGTCTCTAGTCTATTAAAGACCCAAGTTGAGTCACAAGTATTTTCAGTTAAATCAAAATTTAAACTGGCAAAGCAAATGTGTCAAATTTGTAATAGTTTCTTACACCAAGGAACTTCTGCAGGAAAGCCTTAGATCCATTGATATCAATGTTGGAGATGCTACCATATCCTCCCAACATGCCATCCACTGTGGGGGGGACCTCTCTCCAGTAGTCCTTTGCATTGGTGTAGAAGCTGCCCTCATTTTCTGCTATGTCCCCCATCCTGCTGTGGTGCATGGATAACAAGGTTAACTCGCAACAAAATACACAGTAAGTGAACATTTAAGTCCTTGGATGAATGGAGGACTAACATGCAGTATATTACATTATGAATAATAATTGTTATTATTAATTATCATTAATAATACATTAATTAAATTAATAAATAAACTTTGATTTATTTTAATCATACAAGTTATTTTGTTTGTGTTTGGCAAAGTCAACAGTTTCAAAAACTGGTGTTAAAATCTTAAAATCTTTTGTGACCTCACATTTAAATGTGCTGACAGAGATTTCATTAAACTGTATTTTATGGCCTTAGTTTTGTTTGGATTGATTGAAATTAGGAAAGACTGAGTAGTAAATGACTCAACTGGAAATTAATAGGTCATTAAAATTTAAGAATTTTTGAGCCTGATATTATGGGTTAGAAGTAAAATAACTCGTATATCATATTTTATCACTTGGCAGTCCCAAACATGCTTTTTTTTTTTTCTTTTGTGGCAGTGTGAAGTCATTTTTGTTTTACATGAGCTGTCACCATCCTGTTTTCCATTCAGCTCTGTAGGGGGGGCACACACACACACACACACACACACACACACACACACACACACACACACACACACACACACACAAGCCAAATTTGGGTAACAGACTTCAGGCAACAGTAATTCAGCTGTCAGCACTCGTCTTGTGACCAGAGCAGAGGGACCACATTCCCTCTGAGGTTGTGACCAACATTACAGAGAGCACAGGCAGAGTGAATGAGATCAACACTTTAAGAAGGCTTATACTAAGACTATATCTAATCTAGATTCACACTCACCGTTTCAGTTTTAACTTTAAGCTTCCAATTTTTCCATGAATTTTACCATCGAGTATTGAAGTTCAAATAACCACTGAAGTATAAATGTCACTGTTTGTTTGTTTTTTTTTTTTTTATTATTTCATAGTGAAGCTTTGATTACTAGATATGAGGTAACTATAACGTGTTACAGTACGGCTTTTAATAGTTATAAGTAGTTATAAGTCTGAATTTACATACAAAAGGGTTCATTCAATTTTATTACAATTAACACTTTCTTTACGGTTATTTAACATCATGAAGACGCTTTTTAGGCCCTACACGTGACAACTAAATTGTTGTCAATAATGTAGGCTACATACTAGTTAATCGCGAACACATCTGTTTAAAGGAAACATTTTTTTTTTACATTTCTGATAACTCTAAAACGTTTCGAACTTGTTCCTTCAACTAAACTAACCTCGTTTGTTTCAACTTTCGGTCCCGTACCCTCCTCGTCTTCACAGCCCCTCTCAGACCCGGTCCCGATATCAGTTTTCTATTTGGGACCATCTCGGCATCGCTCAGCAAGCGTTAACGTCATTTCCTTAATTGGTTTTCTGGGAGGAGGAAAAAAAAACAGCGCCCCTGTTGGTGGAATTCGGTGATGTTATTCGGTAATAGCCCTTACTTTAATTTTATTTATATATATATTTTAGAAAAAGTAATTTATGAAATTGTTTGTGTCAAACAATTCAACATATTTGTTGCTTTTGCTTGGTTTTTAAAATGATATTTGGATGACACATTACACACAAAAACGCAAAGGAAGTGTAAAAAAAAAAAAAGAAAAGGAAACAGGAAACTCTATAATAAGAATAATACTTCTTTAAGTAAATATCACCATTGATGTAATAGTTTGTTTATACTGTTTATACTGTTAAGTATGTAGTTTTTCTGTCAAAAGTTTTATTTTTTTTATTATTTGTTTTAGTAACGATATACCTACTGCCATACATAAAATAGATTGATATTTATGCTGTGAGACAATCTTAGTTAAATATAATAATTGACAATATAAGTTTGGGGAAAAAATATCTTAAGTTAAAAAAAGAAAGATTCAGGATTTTTTTTAAATTATTTATTTGTAGGAGCCTTAAGCAATGAAATTGAATTTACACTGGAATGCATAGACCACATAACTTCTCATTTTTCCACTGAACTGTGATTTTTCAGCATTTCTTGCTTTATTTCTCTCATGTGTACTGTCAAGAGTAACTTTTTAATATTCATGTTTAAATACAAATATCTAGCCAAGCCTTGTAAAAGAAAAAATAAAATAAAATAAAGAGCACCAGCACAGTTGCAAGGACAAATATCTATCTATCTATCTATCTAATTTTTACACACACACACACACACACACACACACACACACACACACACACACACACACACACACACACACACACACAAAACATTAAAACAAACAGTTTACTTCTTTACTGCACTGTGTTGTCTTGGAACAAAATCTGTCAATACTTGTTGTGATATTGGTTGTTATCTCATTGCCGCTATAGGCAGTGGAGAGCTGAGAAGTGCAGTCACATAACTGCAGGGGTTATGCAGTGTCATAAATATTCCACGGGAGGGCAGTGTGGTATAGCGCAATAAACTGTAAACTTCTGTCATTTTGTATTTGGAACTTTACTGTCAAAGTTCAAAACTCAGGCCTTGCTTTACCAGTTTCCAATGTGATACTATTATCTGCTGATATCAAAGTAAATGGTAAATGGTAAATGTTAAATGGACCAGTACTTATATAACGCTTTTTCTAGTCTTACCAACCACTCAAAGCTCTTTACACTGCTAGTTTCATTCACCCATCCACACTGATGGCTTAATGATCTATCTATTGTAGGGACCATCAGTTTTATCTAACACATTCATACCCATTCACACACCACTGGCCAACAGTGGGAGCAATTTGGGGGTTCAGTTTCTTGCTCAAGGACACTTCGACATGTGACTGCAGGAGCTGGGAATCAAACCCCTGACCTTCCTAAGTGTCTATGAAAATGTCTGTATTCTTTCTGACTTAACAAATTTTGTTGGTCTTTATAACTGCTAATTCAATCCAACCATTGGTTATATTCTACAGTTGCTTGCAGAGTGCAGTTTTGATGAGTCATTACAGGACAGGACAACATATCTGATTTAAATGTATAGCAGTGTTATTTTTTAATACAAGGGAGTGCAACTGCATAAATATTAATCATACTTTAATTTTTGGATTTTCATGGTTTTTTTTTATAATAATTTTTATACACTTTATAATGAACACAATATAATTTGAATCATTTCCCCTCACCAAAATTGATGTGGTTTCACCTTTTAATAAATGGGGACAAGAGAAGCCAAATCACTGTTATTATGCAAATCGGATAGTGTAGATTCTATGTGCAGGATAACTGCCTGCAAGTGTCTTTACAGAAAATTCCATCAGGGGGCAGGAATACTTAAGGAGGAGTCAGAGGACACTCAAATCGGGGGCTGAAAAATAAGCCAAAGTGAGAGTACCAAAAACTGCAGTTCTTCAAGTGCCCTCTTAGGACTACCCCCAAAAGTGAGTCAGTCCCCACAGAGTCGCATGATAAAAAATCTCAACTTTACAGCAAAAGCAAAAATGTTTTCCACTCTGTTACAGGCTCATCTCAGTATTCATGACGACCTTCACTCATTATAATTATGTGACAATTCAGCATAATTAGGGGCATGGCCTTTCTATATGGTAGGAGGGAGCTGCTTGCTGTCTGCTGTCTATGTGCTTTTTTAGTGTAAGTATAACATGAAAAGTTTCAGATTATCTATACAGTACAGTCCCTCCTAAACTCATAGCCAAAAAGGAAGAAAGTGATACACAGAGGTAGCACTTCATAAATACCGGGTCCTTGAAGGATCTGCATATGGAAGTCTCAAGTCTTTCAGTATTCATTCATTGTCTCCAAAAACTTAAAGTGTATTAAGGCACTATATGTCTGTCTTGTCTTTTAAACAACCCAGAAACAGATATCAGGCTTTTAAGCAGTAAGGAGCACATCAAAGCTGAGCATGCATTTGGATGTCAGTACCTTTAGGCACCAATGAGGGGAGCTCTTGTGTAAAATGAGGCTGCGTCTGGACTGGCACTGGTGATTCGGTTCAGATTTAGTATCTGGTGTAAAAATATGTGTATTTCCCCAATGAACAAACACTAGGCTACACTAGGAGGTTTCAACTAAGCATGTGAGAACTTTTAAATGAACAGGCTACATACCCACGTTTCTCTGCATCGTTTTTAAATAGAGATGGATTGTAAACTGTGCTGTCTCAGTAAAACAAGAAATAACACGGATTAAAATATTTAGGCTGAATCAAGCAGAAAGGAGTTCACAATAGCCAGGCCTTAAGACAACTATCAAACGCATAATGAAGCTGCTACACCATTTTTCATAACTGGTCCAGTTGTTTCTGCGGTCGTGATGTGCTCCTCTTTGTAATTTTTTCTTTGCAGTGCACACTCAAAGTAACAAAGAGTGATTGTTGACAACTTTGACTATAAGTAAGTGGTGGTCTGTCTTGTGGCTCTCACATTGAGCTGGAAAGGAGTTAGGGGGTTGGCAAACTATTATCTGATGCTGACTTACAAATCAGGATATAGCTCAATAATTTGGGAGGCTTGTTTAAGCAAATAACAACTGGCTTAAAAAAATTAAAAAAAGGTTCTTTAAGGGTCTGAAGACTGTCTGTTTGAAGTGGAGTTCAGTGACACCTTTTGGCTGGAACTGCATGCACACTGTTGTGATGACATGACTCTTAACAAGGCGTATGTTTGTTTTGAAATTGAATGGAGATCAGATTTTCTTTCTGACACTACTTTTCTTTGTTCAAACTAATGAGGTAAGGTATTCATCAACAGTTACACAACACTGTTGTTTGAAACAAGTCAACAAGTAAACTTTGTCAGTTTGTGCCATAGTTTAGTAGATGGCTATATATTTGGCACTGCTGGTAGCCCAGTGCTCTGAGATGTATCAGTAGGGTAGTGTGTAACGTTAGCAAATCCTTACATCCTGCTCATCTACCAATCAGATCTAATGTAAACCTCACTCTTTATTTTATTGACAGACTCTCCAGTTTGATCAGATCACTGCAGAATAACTGCTGCATGTGAGTTGGAATGAACATCATTACAAACAAATTGGCCTTGTGTTTTAGCCTTTAGCCTGTTTCTGTTTGTCAGTTCAGCTCCAGTCTCCACTATCACTACTAAATTAATCACAGAAATTGTTTTCAGCAGAGAAGAACACACATCTCTCTTATCGCTACTAAACTTCACCAGCAGGCATGGTGTTGTCATAGAAACTTCAACATGCCGTAAATTAATCTGGTCCGACCTGATTGGAAAGCTTAGAAATAGCATTTATCAATAACCTGTATTGGTGCTTATGAGCTCATTTTGAATTGTGGATTAGGATCAGGCTGGTATCTAGGAAAGAGACATTCTCAAGATCATTCAGAAAGTCCTTTAAGGTATATTAAAAACCAGCTCTTCTGAGTGTTTGTTAAACAAATCTTTCACATCACTTTGACTTAAATAAATACATAAATAGAAACGCTTAGAGAGTGAGACCATAAACACCTTAGGAAAAATCATTTAACATACAAAACCCCAAACCAGTGAAGTTGGCACGTTGTATAAATCATAAATAAAAACAGAATACAATGATTTGCAAATCCTTTTCAACTTATGCTCAATCAAATATACTGCAAAGACAAGATATTTAATGTTCGAATTTTCTTTTGCAAATAATCATCAACTTAGAATTTAATGGCAGCAACACATTGCAAAAAAAGTTGGCACAGGGTCATTTTTACCACTGTGTTACATCTCCTTTCCTTTTAACAACACTCAGTAAACGTTTGGGAACAGAGGAGACCAATTTTTGAAGCTTTTCGGGTGGAATTCTTTACCATTCTTGATTGATGTACAGCTTAAGTTGTTCAAAAGTCCAAGGTCTTTAATGTTGTATTTTACGCTTCATAATTCACTGCACATTTTGAATGGGGGACAGGTCTGGACCACAGGCAGTCCAGTACCCGCACTCTTTTACTATGAAGCCACTCTGTTGTAACAGGTGCAGAATGTGTCTTGTCATTGTCTTGCTGAAATAAGCAGGGACGTCCCTGAAAAAGACGTGGCTTGGATGGCAGCATATGTTGCTCCAAAACCTGTATGTACCTTTCAGCATTAATGGAGCCTTCACAGATGGTCAAGTTAGCCATGCCATGGGCACTAACACACCCCCATACCATCACAGATGCTGGCTTTTGAACTTTGCGTCTATAACAGTCTGGATGGTTCTTTTCCACTTTGGTCTGGAGGACACGATGACCACATTTTCCAAAAACAATCTGAAATGTGGACTCATCAGACCACAGCAGACTTTTCCACTTTGTGTCAGTCCATCTCAGATGAGCTCGGGTCCAGAGAAGCCGGCGGTGTTTCTGGGTGTTGTTGATATATGTCTTTGTCTTTGCATGGTAGAGTTTGAACTTGCACTTGTAGATGTAGTGATGAACTGTGTTAACTGACAGTGGTTTTCTGAAATCTTCCTGAGCCCATGTGGTAATATCCTTTACACAGTGATGTTGGTTTTTAATGCAGTATTAATCTCTAAATTTCTTGCAATAGCTCGTTGAGAAATGTTGTTCTTAAACTGTTCGACAATTTGCTCACACATTTGTTCACAAAGTGGTGACCCTCGCCCCATCCTTGTTTGTGAATGACTAAGCATTTCAGGGAAGCTGCTTTTATACCCAATCATGGCACCCACCTGTTCCCAATTAGCCTGTTCACCTGTGGGATGTTCCAAATAAGTGTTTGATTGTCTTTGTCTTTTTTGATGTCTTTTTTGCCACTTGTGCCAGCTTTTTTGAAACATGTTGCAGGCATCAAATTCCAAATGAGCCAATATTTGCAAAACATAAAGTTTAGCAGTTTGAACGTTCAGTATCTTGTCTTTGCTGTGTATTCAATTGAATATAGGTTGAAAGTGATTTACAAATCATTGTATTCTGTTTTTATTTACAATTTACAAAATGTGCCAACTTCACTGGTTTGGGGTTTTGTAAATCAACTGAGAAGTAGGGCTATTTACTCATTAACCCTTTTGCAATCAGACATCTCTATGTGACCAGAGGAGTCGCCCCTGCTGCATATTAGAAAGAATGCACATTTAAGTGCTGTGGGCACTACCTTTGCTTTTCATAAAAACATACCATGTTAAATATTTATTTTATTTAACTGTCTGTCATCTGAAAATATAAATTTGGGTAAATAACGATAATACTGATGGTAGAGATCATTTTAATGATTGATGCAAAACTTAAAGCTCCTTTGAGGAATTTGTCGTTGGTTATTCAACAAACTGAAATAAATACTGATGCCTTTATTTGAGCAACAAAAGTGAGCAAAGACATTCATATTTAGACTTCTTGTCTGTAATGATTGACAGGGGTAAGGTGCCAGTTGCATTGAAAAACACGCTCCTGAAAGATTTTTTTCATAGCATAGATTTCCACTTAGTACTCCAATTTCCTGCTCAGATAGAGCGGATTTAGGGGAAAAAAATCCAAGTATAGGACACAATCAGCAAAGGGATAATATATACCAGTTTGTCCACAGTGGGTGACAAATTCAACACAATCAGAGGGTTCCTCACATGAGCTTTAACGTGTACTATATCAATTTGGACATCTTACAAAACTACTTGTCTTATTACTTTGGAGTAGCTCAAATGAGCTGGCAATACCCATAAAGAAATCATTTTTCTTTATTTTACTCAGCCTTTTTGGGAGGATTCAGGGTTGACACATTGCAGGTTTTAATTATATCATTAAAAACACTCAAATCCAATAAGTTGTTGTGATTAAGTGGTGTCTTTGCTGTACACCGTTGTTTCAAAGAAAACTGTGCACTTTTTCTGCAGTTAGCACTAGTTAGCACCTCATTAAAAGGATACCATTAGCCACAGATAGAGGCAGGATTTACTGTTATATTTTCTTAAGAATTTTCATTTGTGCTAAAATACGTGCGTAAGGATATTTTCTTTAGAGACTGGGGGTTACAAAAAAGATTGCCAAATATTTATTAGATTAATTATTTTTTTCAATCAAATTGACTGAGAAAATTAGATTTGATAAAGGTAGCAGGACTTGTGAAATAAATGAGCAAAGAGACAGAGAAGTAGAGCCCCACTGTGGTTGCTGCAGAGTTTCACTGGTGCATTTTCTCATAAATATTTCAAAGAGGTAAACTCCCCGTCAACACCTTCATCCAACACTCACTGCCACGGTTTGCAGAAGGAAAAGACAGGAAAATAAACTGACCTTAACATAAGACAACTAAGTGCTCCTGCATAAATAAATAAATAAATAAAAATTCCACTTTTGTTTCATGGCATGATGAGCTGCTTTCAGAGAGGGTTTGTTGATACAAAACATTGGTTGTCTAGTAATTTTTCTTTACACCAATCTACAGGTTTCATTCTCCAGTGACTCTAAACCTCAAAGCCTGTCAGGTCCTACCAAAATTTGTGGTTAGGTTTTCAACTAAATATATGGAAATGACTACCACATTTAGATTAAAAATTAAAATGACAGAGAAGCTGGAGATAACAGCTACATTTAGGTACCATAGTGTTATGCTACTTAAGCTTATGCATTGCCAGAAAACATGGCATGGATATTATTTAAGCCATTTAATAGGCCTTGACCATACCCACACACACCTCTATATTTTGGGAACATAATTTGGTGTAAGACAATACAGCACTACCAAATCTTAAAGCTGACATGACCCTTTACTCTGGAAACCATGTTTGTTGTCTGTGTTAAGCTGCTTTGCTCAGTCAGTGAGGAATTCTATCTTCCCCTTCATGAGGGTGCTGGATGGTGTTATATTCACATGTTCTGTATTAACAGAAGTAAGTATACTGTTAAGACCACCAGCTCTTTAAAAACAACACCACATCTGGGCCTTGCAGCGTAGAGATTCAAGTCAAATGAGAAAAAGACAAAAGTTGGCAAAGATGCACAGAGAGAGGGACAGAAATACATAACTATTCAAACTTTGGTGTTTTATCCCAGCCTTATTGGAAAACTGTCCTCAGTGAACTCAGCACCGAAATTAGATATTGATCCTTCCTTTTCTTCCTGCTCACTCCCCCTCCTTTCCCCATTCTCCCTCCTTTCCCTCTGTAGCTTTGGGACCAAGCTTTTTTCCTTCTGGTGATTTCTTTCCTTTGGTCCTCCTCCCTCTCACTTTTTCCTCACTCTTTCTTTTAGTCGCTCTTGAGAATATTCTTAATCAGGATTCTTGTCATTTATGTATGCTAGCTGTCATCCCTTGTATCCAACCACTAATGACATGAGATCTGAGTATAAACATGTCAAAAAAACATGGTAATTTTTAAATAAGAATACAATCAGGACATTGTTCTATGAACTTCTTTATATACAGTCATGGAAAAAATTATTAGACCACCCTTGTTTTCTTCAATTTCTTGTTAATTTTAATGCCTGGCTCAACTAAAGGTACATTTGTTTGGACAATTATAATGATAACAACAAAAATAGCTCATGAGAGTTTAATTTAAGAACTAAGAACTATTCATTTTCCATGGTTTTCTTGATAATAACCAAAATTACTTAAATTCTTACATCAATAGCTATGGCATTTTACCGCCAAAAACACTACTTTTAAGCATTCCATGTTTTCTTTTCTGTTTGCTTTAAACACATGATACACACAAGAGTTAATACTTGATTGCATAACCATTGTTTTTGATGACTGCAGCCATGCATCTTGGCGTGCTCTCCACCAGCTTCTGACATTGTTCTGCTGTCACAGCAGCCCATTCCTGTTGGACAAATTCAAACAAATTTTCTTTGTTTTTGGTCTTGTGGTTCTCCATTTTGAGTTTGATGATTTTCCACAGGTTTTCAATTGGATTAAGATCTGGTGATTGAGCAGGCATGGTGCGAATGTTGTGGTTCTCCATCCAGGCTTTAACTGACCTTGCCGTGTGGCAAGGGGCATTGTCTTGTTGGAAAATCCAGTCATTCGAGGCAGGAAAAAGTTTTCCAGCTGATGGAAGAAGACTGTTTTCAAGGGTAGTTCTGTACATGACCTGGTTCATTCGGCCTTCACACAATTGCATTTGCCCTGTTCCACTCAGACTGAAACAACCCCAGATCATGACTGATCCACCCCCATGTTTTACTGTAGGGGCAAGACAGTCTGGGTTGTAAGCTTCTCCAGGCTTCCTCCTAACCAGTAAGTTGGCTGGAGTGGGCATCAATTCAAAATTTGATTCATCACTGAAGAGAACCTTAGCCCAATCATCAACAGTCCAATCCTTGTGGTCTCGAGCAAAGAGTAACCGGGCCTTCCTCTGCCTTTCATTGATGAAGGGCTTCTTGCGTGCTCTGTGTGACTTCAAACCAGCTTCAACAAGTCGATTTCGAACTGTCCTTGCCGAACAAGTCACATTTCTCGACAGTGCCCACTCATTTTTAAGGTCCCTGGAGGTCTGACGACGATTCCTGACACAGGAACGGATGAGTGCACGGTCATCTCGTGGGGTAGAAAGACGTTTTCTGCCACGGCCAGGTAGCAATTTGGTAGTGCCATGTTCAGCTTGTTTTTTTTTGTTGTTGTAATGAACGACTGTCTTGGAGATCTTCCGTTTTTTCGCTACCTGTTTCTCACTCATGCCAATTTCCAGCAGTGCCAAGATGGCTGCCTTTGTGGCTTCACATAATTCTTTTGTTTTAGGCATTATGTGAGAGCTGACAACTTCTGAGTTGTGCTACGGCTTGAATGTAAGCAGGAAACCACTCTAGGCCTTTGCATGTGCAGTGCTGCTTGTGACATGAAATGGCCTCTTATATAACCTGGGAATCAATTAAGCTTAAGAATGTCAAATAGGACATAAAGTATTATGTGACCAGCTGCATTTTTTGTTGTGTTCATTGTATTATACGTTTAGTGGTACCAGATATTAGAATGAACAAGAAATTGAAGACAACAAGGGTGGTCTAATAATTTTTTCCATGACTGTATGTCATTTTCCTCTCATTAACTCCACATTACTACCCATTAACCCTTTTAAACCAAAGGTCTCCCATTTGGGGGACTTTAATGTCACTCTACAAACAGCAAACACAGCGTGAAATAACACATGAATCCGACCCCAGGCTACATGACTATATAAACCTTTTTTTATGCCACAAACACAACTTAACTAACAACTAAATAAATCACCACATATCAAACTCACACAGCTCCACTGTGACAACCCACTCACCACATTTCTGTCTCTATCGCTGCACCGCTACATGCTGAACCAAAGATCAACCCCTCAGATGAAAGCAGAGACTCCACAGATTACAGTGATATAAGACAAAGCTCTCTACAGCAGAGTATCAGAGAGATAGAGTCCAGAAAATCACAGACACAAAAAGAGCTTCACCCAATGACAGTTTTTAAATTTCTCATACCTTTGCTGTTTTGCCAAGCAATGTTCATTTTTCAGAGAAAGCCACAGTACTGTCTGTTAGCCCTATGTCTTGTATTACACTTATAACTTTCCGGCTTTTGCTGTCAGACTGTAGGACCCGGGGGAACCCTTACAGTGTCAGTATGCAGCAGCCCGCAGCAGGCTGGGTCTCCCCTAACACCAGCGTTCTGCTGATTTTGACTGACTGACACTTCTGTCAATATCATTTTGGTGAGTTTAGTGTCGTACTGCAGTCTGTAACAATGTCAAAGAGGTGTCAATCACTCCAATCGACCAATCAGATTAGACAGAGACATACGTATTCACCAATAGCTAAATTATTTGTAAACAGCAGGACACACATCTGGTCCAGAGTCTGGTATGAATTAAAAAAGAAAAAAAAAAAAAACTGCCAAAAACTGTTGTATTTGGATGAATTGATCAGAATTAGTGATAGACAAATAAAATCTATAGTTTGTAGATGAGAAAACTCAAATGACACAGATGGAGCCAAACTCTGCCTTAAGAGAGCTCGCCTGACCTCTCTGCACTAGAACTTCTCTAACTTTGCTCTCCTTCACTTTATCAGAGTCAACTCTTGCAGAGACTTGCCAGACGTACGATAATTATCGTATTTGTACGCTAATTAAGCCCTCTGTACGATGAATGATCAATAATTCCAGAAAAGGCTAAATGTACGATAATTTAACAATTTCGTTTGGTTGTTACAGATCTACCCCAGTCTGACGGATTTATCTGTAATCCCTAAATGCATCTTATATCATGTGACGTTTCCAGCCAATCGTAGTTTAAGTGTCATTCGTCTCAGAACGATTGACAGCCAATCACGGTCGTAGGAGCTCCGTCAGGAGGAAGTCAGTCAGTTGAGAGAAAAATGAGCACCGGAGCCTCGAGCTGCTGATCAAACGCTGCTGATGCGGGGCAGGGCGATGAGTGCCCACAAAAGTGCCTGTAGGACACTAAACAGAGTGATCAACTGGGATTTTCGTGCAACAATAAGACAGTTGTTTTGATCATTATCAGTTATTTTGATTATTTTGTCGGATGTACCATAATTTCCCCAAAAATACGATAATTTTGAGGCTCTGGTACGTTAATTTTATATTTCCCATCTGGCAACGCTGTGCAGAGATAAAGTTCATATGTTGGACTAAGGTCTGACAAAGGTTTAAAGCTGCAGCTGCATTATTTTCAAACAGATATTCATCCTGAATGTCTTTTTTTGGGTGAACCTACTCTATTTTTCTGAGTGCAATGTTCATTTAATCTTTACCACTAGCATATATACTCATATTAACACATCTCAACAAATCTCACGTTTTCCCTTCACCACGACACCAAAATTATTCAAATAGCTCATGTGGTTGCAGAGATTAACTCATTTTATTACGGTTATGCAATTTTTGAGCAGAGACCTGAAAAATCAGCTCAAGGTTTCAAAGGGTTAAATCTAATTTATATTCTGTATGATATTAAGTGAAGATTTGTTTGTTTGCACACTCATAGACATTAACATAACCTAAAACAAATGTTGTATCAAAATACGTCATTGTGGTGACTCACTACCACTTCAACATTGTGTGTTTGAGAGAGAGAGAAAGAGAGAGAGAGAGAGAGAGAGAGAGAGAGAGAGAGAGAGAGAGAGAGAGAGAGAGAGAGAGAGAAGAAGAAGCAAAGAAATTGAAAGCACATGACCCCTAACTCTCTGTTCCCCTTCTAAAGCATGCTGGATCTTCCCTCTAAAGATTTTAAATAAAAATGTAATATATCTGTACACATCAGACCAGCTACTGGACCAACAGTGTTTTGGTTTCCATTTGCAAGATGTATGTAGCCCAAGAAATATTGTTTAATCATGTGTCAGCAAGCTTTGGTTTCTGCAGGAAAAAAAGTCTGTGGAGCGCAACAGCAGGAGGAACACAATCCAGTGTAATAACAGCCCAACACCTAATAGTGATAATCTGAGGAAAGATTTGTCACTTTATAAACAAATAACTGCATGCAAGAGCACAGAAGTCTGCTTGGTGGTGTGTCACTTAAGACTAGCATGAAGTTTACATTGAGCAGTTGAGTTTCTCTGCAGTTTGCATTATCTTTTCCTACTGTTGTGTTTGTAATGTAGAAACATCCTAAAACATATTTCACTGCTGCTGACAGACTGAGCACCCCTCTTCCTCCAGCGTTCTGTACCTACCTCATATACCACACACAGTATGTTTAAGTGCACAGTTAAGTTGACCTGTTGCTGAAGGTGGAGGTAACAGATTAACTGGACTATTGTCCTTGTTACACTATAGAAGAACCAGGCAAGATTCAATTTAATGACTAAAGTATGTCTGCTAAGGTAGGGGGTCATAAATTCCCTTCAGCTAGTTTCTATTGCACCTTCTTGACCTGTTATATAACGTACCAAAACAATCAAGTCAAACAACAACTTTGCAAGAGGCTAAGTGGTTGTAAAGCACAAAAAACATGGACTCGGGATTAAAGTTCTTTGTCGCTATGACAGATTTCTGTCAGCTTTAGAATTGTTATACTTTTAGTCAGTGTCAGCTGAACAAAAAAGTCGAGCAGACTGCCGTTTTTAAAATTGGAATTTATCTGAATCCTGTAACACAAGAATAGTTTTGCATTTGCGTAGCTTTTCAATGCAGGCTACGGTCAGAACTTTTATCTGCTACGTGAAGTTGGATCTGTGTCAGAAGCTTTTAGTGTGTGTAGCGGGAATTAGCATGTCCTGCCTTTAATTTTGGACTCTGGTGTGATACAACCAAGGGGCAACATCCGGTAGAGAAAAATGTAGCCAAAGCTAAAGTGCTTAAAGTTGCTGTTCATGGACAATCCACTAGAGGCTGGCTGCAGAAAAAAAAAGAAACAGACTTTTAGAGCATTAAAAAGCATATTTACAGCCTGGTTCAAAAAACGTCTTGGGTCTGAAATGCTAAATTCGCTATCAGCTCACACTGTACTCACACACGTGTTTGTCCAATCAGAGAGCTGAAAGGCTGAGCTCAGCCCACATGACTGATGGGCGCCCTATAGCTGTTCGACGGGAATCTCAAAGCCTGCGTCATATCCAAGATGGTCCTGTCCAATGATTGGCTTCATTTGACTGTACCAGGATCAGACGGATGACGTTGTGGAGACTACGTCCATATTTTATACAGTCTATGAATGCAACATATGACAGTACTGTGCAACATGAACCAGCTTCAAACTTGACCGTTTGACAACAGTTTTTAATCGGCATATTACCTTAACAAGCTAGCACTAGTTCACTTTTTACTTTAAACAAGTGGGTCAACGTTTTAAAACACAGTACTGCATAAGTTATGTCCAGATGTTAAAGATGTACTTTTCTAAATGTACTTAATAAGAATATACTTGTAACTCCACTGAATTTATACAAAACCTTAAGTTTGTTTGCTAGTTAGTTCTCAGATTCAGATTTATAATGTAAAATAGGATGAATGAATAAACTATTTGTATATCTTTAATATATGCTCTGGGAATTCCAAAGGTATCCAGCTACAGTTGAGTAAATATGAGTTAACTAAGTATACACATCATTTTTGCAAATTAACTGTTACATATTTGTTCCTCCAGACTGAAGTCTGATGTATTAATACTGTTTATACTCTAACTTCAGTAACTTGTCTGAGGGTCTGTCTGTGTTGTTACTACTTTAGGCTTCTTATGGTCAGAACAGAAGATGCTTCTTATTCTACTGTCCTAATTAGTATAAAAACAAGGTTCTGGTTTATCATAAACTAATCTCAAAATGCTTGCAAAAGCTTCATTTTAATGTTAGAATAGTGAGATTTTTCCTCTAGGAGACATTGCCCCAGACCCCCCTTAAACGTTGTTTTATACTTTAACTTATTCAAGTTTTATATAGAACTCCATTTATATCTGTTATTCTATATGGGTGTAAAACTTCACTTGACTTTAGTTCAAATTGTTAAAAAGAGGCAGGTTCACATCAGTCGATCTAGAACTTTAGCTTCAAAAAAAAAAAACGTGTCAGATTTATTCCCAAAATAGAAAACACATCTGTTTTTTTTCTGTAATCCCTCACAGCTCCTATATCCTGAAATTACCAACAAATTGTATAGAGTTCATGTTTGATAGACCCTTAAATAATTTGTGGTTGATCACATTACACAGAGGAGCTCAAACTTAAAGAATGAATAAACAAAAGAAGCCTTTGAATTTAATGTTAGCACACCGCTCCTTCTGCAAGATGGAACCAAAAGACTTTGTGCTTCATTGTATTCTTTAAAGCATGTAAATGGATTTACCTGCGACAGATTGTTACATTACTAGGTTAATATAGCACTGACTTTATACGGGATATTAAGCAAAAAAAAAACGTTTTGTTGCTGCAGTATGAATAATTGTAGTATCAGAAGACAATAAATCAGTCTGAGGAGTGCAAAAAATGTTAAAAATAAATGCAACATGAACTGCCATCGTTAATGCCTCATACACTGAAGAAACTTTATTTTCAAAAGCACTGAGCATGACATGTAATCACATTTTGCTGTTTCTCACAGCCAAGCACTCCGCAGCTCGTCACGTCACCTGTAGTTTGTTTTTATTTTTTCGATGTAAAAAGAATAATAGAGAACAAAAAGAAATCTATCTATGAAAACCTGCAAAAAGAAAATAACCAGTATTCACTCCCCACCATCTCTTCTCCTTCCCCTCATTCTCCTCCTCCTCCTCCTCTCCCGTGGATTCACCTTCACTCATCACCTCATCTATTTTTTCCCTTCTGTTGCCAGGCAACAGACAGGAAGAGCATCACTTGGAGACGTCAAAACCACAGGAAGAGCTCGAAAGAAGACACATCACGCGGATGTTTTGTAGAGGAACCAGTCTCTCTGAAGAAACAGAAAACCTTCTAGCTCTTTCCTCAGCACTTGTCCTCAATAGAAATGTAACAAGATTTCAAGGGAACAGTGTATAGGGAACTTTGTACAATTCTGCAGTGCTTTTATATGGATGTACTGCAACCACACCAAACCTTTAATTTCTAACATTTACTCCTTCTGCACTTCTGGTTAGATGCAATCTGCATTTTTGTACCTTGTATTTGTGATATGTGAAATTAAAAAAAAAGTACCCATTCCAATCTAATTACCACAGAGAAACCAGCTTGAAACTGTTGTACTGGATTTTTGCCAACATCTGATGAAGAATTTTTTTTATGGCTAGACAAGGATATTATTTGGAGATAAACAAATCTACATTGTAAACAAAACATATTGATTATAATTAGTAGAGAGCAATGTACTTTGCCTACAGTGATGACTAGAAGGAGCCCTGGTTTCAGGACTTACAACTTATAAGGGCTGATTGATAAGCTGTGAGCTTCATTTTTAAGGGTTTGACTTTTGGTGGACATATTGCATTATTTTTCAACATAATTCCCTCAGTATCTGTACACTTTTGACAGCGATGTTCAAGGGCCTCAATGCCACTTTTAAAGAAGTCCTTTTCTTAACCATTCAGAAAGTCCTCCACTGAATGTATGATGTCATCATCAGGAAACGGCCTTTTTAATTCTGGAAACAGATCAAAGTCTGATGGAGCGAGATCAATTCAAAGCCACAATCATTAATGGCAGCCATGGCAATGACAGACTTGTGAACAGGGGCATTGTCCTGGTGGGACAACACACCTTTACTGAGTTTAATATTTTCTCTTAACAGCCTAAGAAATGATGCATAATATGTGCCACTGGTTGTTTGTCCCTTCAGCCAGAACAACATCATGGACTTTATTGACCATTTCTGGGGTTGCAGCAGTGACAGGTCTCCAGGACGGGCGTCATCCCCAAGGCTCTGCCTGCCACACTTAAATTTCTCCACCCACCTTTTCACTGTAGCATATGAAGGAGCATCATTCCCTCGTGTTGCTACCATATCAGTATGGATATCCTCAGGTGCTAGATCTTTCTTATGCAAATATTGAATCACTTCTCTTTCAGCCATTTTGTCCATTTTATAAAAGTCCCTTCCCTTGTTTACTTTAGAGAGTTACCTCTTCAACATAAACTGACCAAATGACACCAGTCTTCAGGTACACAGCCTTAAATAGTCAGGGAATAGCAGGGCTGAAAAAGGACATCCTTGCTTAACTTCTTTAATACAAGGCTCACAACTTATCAATCAGCCCTCGTAACTTAGTCTCAGGTGGTGATGAAATAGGGTGTTGTCATTTCATGGAGCTCACATGTATGGAGCCTAGGTTCATTGAACATGACAATACTGACTGGTTTGGACCAATGGACCAATATTTATATATTGCTTTTCTTGTCTTTCTGACCACTCAAAGTGCTTTTCATTGCTAGCCTCTTTCACCCATCCACACCACATTCACACACTGATGGCAGAAAATTCTATAGTAGGAACCACCAATTTTTGTTCTAACCCATTCATACTCATTCATACCCATTCATACCCATTCATACCCTGTCGTACCCATTAGTACCCATTAGTACCCATTCATACACCACCGACCAACAGGGGAAGAAATTTGGGGTTCTTGCTCAAAGACGCTTCAACATGTGACTGCAGGAGCTAGGATCAAACCCTTGACCATCTGGTTGGGGGATGACGACTCTAACACTGATCCACAGTCACCCCCAGGTTGGGTTGTTAATTGAGGTGTCCAAACTTACTGAAACAGCAGTAACAGGAGGTTCCCACTTGATAACCCCAGTGATGAACCAGCTCTTGCTGCCCTTCTGTCTTCAGGCTTTGGGGTTTTGAAGAGCCATGTATTAGACAATTTATCTGTACAGGCAGTAGTGGATGGGTTTCTTTACTGAGCATTCATCCTTTCTTAAAGTACAAGTACCTTGTGTTGAGTTCAAATTAAGATTATTTAAAGGGGTACAACTTCACTCTGTGGGAAGCATGAGCTCATTAGCTCCAAATGGAGTAGCCATTGTTGATATGGTGCCATTTTATGTTGGAGCTGGGAATATGTTACTGAAGGACATCTAAACTTGTGAGATCAAATATGAGTAGCTCAGTATCTTTGATAACTTTGTGCTTACCATCCCCCACTCTCCTCCAGCTCCACCTATTCCTCCAAATCAGATCCCTTCTGGCTCCAGGAAAACTAGAATGGGAGCTCTAACTGCAAAAATCAATGGATCATTCACCAAGTTGTATAAATCAATGGGTCATGGGTCATGTCTGTGGCTTCATCCATCACTATCCTCTATGATCAAGTCATGTCACCATTATGTCATCCACCATTTCCTGACTAGTTTAATTTAGTGAACCAAGCTTGAGCTGAAGGTTTTTCAGCTTGCATATTTCTAGTATTTTTCAAGAATTTTTCTGCAGCAGATTCTTTCCATAGTACTTGTTCACACATGTTCCTCACAACATGAAGCCTCCCGGTCACACAAGGTGGGTGGTTGGGGAGAAGAGTCTAAGGATGATGTCGGAAGTACGCTTTGCAAGCCATGGTGTAATGTTTTCAACTGATTTTGGATTATATCGATGCTGATAGGAGTAAACAGAGATGTGCAGACATTTTTGCTGTTCTGGCCTTGAAAATGATTCCCTCTCTTCAACCTCGGATGCTTTTGTTCCCTCAGTTTTGTGATGCCCTTCTGGGTCTGCTTAATGTTCTGAAATGGACCCACCCTGAACATCTTGTGCAAATTTCACTAGGGGTGGCAAGAAAATGTCCGGGTTCACACATGCAGCACATCCCTTAAATTTCAAGACAGTCTTCTGGAGTTTCTGTTCGTGTGAGACCACCCTTTGTTTGTAAAGTTCGCTGTGAAGTGGCCCCTGCTTCACTCTGTGTACAGTGACACAATCAAACAACTAGGTGCAACGATTGGAGGACTGAAAAGCTTCAGTGCTATTTGTTTTTCTATAATGTAATGCAGGCTAAGCACTACTTCTGTTAAAACGCTATAAAAATTACATATTTATTATTATTATTATTATTATTATTATTATTATTGTATATGCAGGGTTATATCTATGTGTGCATGTGTCTCCATTTAACTCACATGGCATGCAGAGGACTTGGTAGCGTGTGTGTGCATGTGTTAACCCGGCTCTCTCTGCTCATCAGTGGCCATGTGGTGTTCTGCTGCTGCTAAGAAAATGTTCCACATGATTTATCTTCACTCGGTAATGTGGCCCTTTTCATGCAAGTAAAATTCATCCTTATCTCTTTGCAGCTCTCTTTCTCTCTGCTTTTCATTCCTTTTTTCTTCTTCTTCATGGCAAGCACAGCAGCAGTATTTCCCTCTCCGTGTCACCTCCAATCTCCCCCTCCTTTTACTCCAACCAACCCTCCCTCCCTCCTGCTGCTTCCATCCTCCCTCCCTTTTTCCACTGTGTGTTTGCAGATGAAACGGGCAGCCTGCCAGTTTTTCATATTTCTTGGCAGCAAAGTGGCTAGCCAACTTCCTGGGGACGGGGCGGGAGAAGTGGAGGGGGGAGTTGGGGCTTGCAAAAGGTTACATTTGCACAATGTGTCTGTGAAAGTACAGCAAAAGAAAAGGGAGGGAGGGAGAAAAGAAAAAAGATAGAGTGGAAAAGCTGGGTTGTATCATCTAAACGACTCCACCGTTCTGGGGTAATGGAAAAAACCCTCGGGGGCGGGGTGGGGTGGGGGGTGGGGGGTAATTCAGTATGCAAGAGTATCAAGTTGCAGCAGTCTTTACAATGAAGTCTGTCCCTCTGTTTCTCTTTTTGTATACCGTCTCTGGAATGCCAACCCCTCCCTGCAACACACACACACACACACACACACACACACACACACACACACACACACACACACACACACACACACACACACCTCACCTACTCTGCTTGTCTCTGCTCGAAAAAGTTTTCTGTGTGGCTTTGGGACAAATGTTTCACAGGTGCACTTAACTGTGATGGGGTGTGTAACTGCTGCTGGTTACACCATCAAATACACACTTGAGAACACATATATGCTCTGTCTTGCTGTGCATTGACTGAATGTGTTTGACAGAGACAGAGGGGGAGTTACAGACATGGTTTTAGGCTTTTTCATATTCTACAAACATACATTCAGTTAAAATGTTTGATCTCAATACTTAATGTAATCAAAGCCTCTAAATGCAAGGTAGACGTAATGAGTCTGCAGTCTGCTCTAAATAGCATGTTCCAAAATTCAATCAAGAATCAGCAAGACATGAGATTTGCTCGAATTGATATGTCACAGATTAAACACAAACTCCTTAAAAGAGCAAAGTACAGGTAACACTTACTGACCAAACATCCTGCTCTGTTCCTTATTGATGGCAATTGTCTTGTTCTCCTTTCAAACCTTCTGGATCAGATTCAGGGTCTGAAGCGCACGGCTATAATATAAAATTTGTCATTTAAAATAATGGAACACTGGTTTACTCAAGACTATAACTTAGAAGCATGACAACAGGGGAAGAAGCCCAAAGAGGGTTGGTAAATAAGAACAAAGTGGATCCAAAAGAGGTGGCATCCACTATAGGTTTACTTGCATATGCAGAGATCTAAGCATATGGCCTAATGTGCACCTCAAAAATGTAACAGTACGCCGATGCAACGCAGGCTGTAAGCTATGTAACTGGTCCACAGGGTTACTTTTTTATTTCTTGCATTCACAACATTTCTGGTATCACCACCTGATTTATCAGCCACTAATTTAATCTCCTTCAATGTCTCCTCTCGTTACCTCTTTGCAGTGTAATCATTTATCAGCTTCAGCTCAAACAAGTACACTGGAACTCAGTCACTATGGTTCTCTGTGTACAACAAGCAAAGAATGAGGCAGATCATAGAACGGGAATTATGACTTACATTGAAATCTCACTGTCATCTAGTGCAGGGGTTCTCAAACTTTTTTGGCTTGTGTGCCCCCTCAAAAGCAATTTCTGCCAAGTATCTCCTTGTGCAGCTGAGAAAAAAATTCCAGGAAATAATATGGGAAAATAGAATGGATAAATGTATGCATGTGGTTTTGTAGTGTCCTAATAAAATTGAAACAAATTCTATACTTTTGTTGTGCAATATTAAAAAAAAAAAATAAAAAAAATTAAGGCATGAGAGAAAAGTTTTTTTTAAAATAATCCTGTTGAACCACAGTTCAAAAGCAATGTCTGATTTTCATTGATTCATTTTAATTGACCACTGCAATTACAACTTTTGTCAGATCCAAGTTATTTCTGTGATCATTGTGGGTTTTTCTTTCATTAATAGAGGGGTACCAACAATTGTGTCCACATGTGTACCTGTGATGGCCAAATGAATTATCCTATTCATTTTTTTCCAGCTGATTGGTCTTTTTTCAGCCAACTGTCCGTTGTTATCCTCTTGGCTGTGCTGTTAGCATTCAAATGTACTTTTCATTAATTCATTCATTTTTTTTAATATTGCTTATCCTGTTCAGGGTCGTGGGTGTCTGGAGCCTATACCAGCTGCCTTAGGACGAGAAGCGGGGTACACCCTGGACTGGTCTCAAGTCAATGACAGGGCTGACACACAGAGACAGACAACCTTTTACGCTCACACCTACTGACCTGATGAGCGTTTTTGGACTGCAAGAGGAAGCTGGAGTACCTGGGGGCCCACCCATGCATGGGGAGAACATGCAAACTCCACACAGAAAGACATGCCGTGCTCAAACTGGGATTCGAACCAGCAATTGTCTTGCTGTGATGCCCTAACAGCTGCACCACTGTGCAGCCTTGTACGTCTTCAATTACTGAATTATTGACATCAACAGACAGAGGCTGTCTGGTACCATCAGTTTTGCAAATAATATATTTTATGAATGAATACGCTCAGTTCGGAAATAGGGCCCTATTTGATGATGCATAGAAATAAGACTAAATGCTGTTAATAACGTTGTTTTTAATCAATTTTCTTTTTTTTTTTTTGTGATGCACCTTTTTTGTTTAGCATTTGTTGTGTACCCCTTGTAGTATTCCCATGTACTCCCATTTAAGAATCCCTGATCTTGCATATAACCAGATCATAGTAGGGTGGTGTAGGGTACTACAACTTAGCTACAGAAAAGACTCAGAAGTTTGAACCAGGCGCATGAAACAAACAGAAACTAAAATAAAGGTTTTCAAATAGCCTCAGAATAATTAAGTTTTATATAAAGCTTTCTACTTAAGCATCACAGTATAATCCTGCTCTTTAAATTGTTGACAGGGATGACTGGGAAAGAGAAAATTCCTCATCTTTCACATTAGTCTCTCAAGAAAAGAAAGGTTATAATTTTTTATTAATTAATTTATTTATTAAGTTATTTAGTAAACTTAACACATTGACGATTAAAAGTTATTAAGGGATTTTTCATAATACTGAATCATATTATTTCCATCTTTGTCATGTCTGTAAAGTTTCTGTTGTTTTTTGCACTTTTTGACTCATGTTTTATTTTGAAATCACTAACCCTTGTCTCTGTCTTCTAGATGTGTTCCTGTCTGCTCTGCCCTGTCTGTCACACCTGATTCCTGATTGTCTTCCCCAGCTGTGTGTCATCACCCCTCATTACCTCTTGTATTTAACCTCATGTGTCTCACTGTCTCGTTGCCAGTTCGTCGTACTTCACAGTCTTCGTCCCAGCCTTGTTCATAGTCTCGTCTTGCCGTTTCTGATTCTTGCTCTTGTTTTTTGGACCCTGATTCTAGCCTCGTGTTTTGGATACCTCTGCCTGGTTTTTGGATTACCCTTTTTGTGTATTGAACTCTGCCTGTCTGACTACCCGCTTCTGTGTACCGAACCCTGCCTGTCTGACTAACTGCTTCTGTGTACCGAATCCTGCCTGTCTGACTACCTGCTTCTGTGTACCGAACCCTGCCTGGCTGACTACCTGATTTGTGCGTTGAAACCTGGACTTGTCAATAAACCTTTGTGTTTTTACGGAACTTGAGTTTGTCCTTGCACTTGTGTCCTTTCCTGGTTCTGGTTCTTGACAGAACGAACTGGCCAGATATGGACGCAGCAAGTTCGGACCAGTTCCGCCAAGCTCTCCGGGCTCAGGGCCAACGTCTTGCTCAGCAAGAAGATCAGCTAGCGGCCCTGTGTTCTGGTCTGAAGGGCCTGGCTGAACGCCAGGATTCTATGATCACTTCGCTTGGCTCACAGGTTGCTTTGCTTCTGGAGAAGCTGGACTCAAGTAATTCTGTTCCTCCCAGTACCTTCTCCACGCCTCCTGGGGCAGTGTCTGAGTTGCCTGCACCATCTGCCTCCTCAGGAGTTTGTAGTCAGCTCTCTCGGCCGGAACGTTTTTCCGGAGAGTCGGGTGACATTCGTCCTTTTATTACACAGTGTGAAATGCATTTTGAGCTTCATGCAGCAGCCTTCCCGTCTGAAAGAGCCAAGATTGCCTTCATTATTTCACATCTGACAGGTCGGGCGGAAGCGTGGGCTACTGCAGAGTGGAGCGGCAGGTCTTCTTCGTGTGTTTCTCTATCCGGATTTGTTCAAGCCTTCGAGAGGGTTTTCCAACACACCTCACCGGCCCGGGAGGCGGCTCGAACCTTGATCAGGTCCAAACAGGGCAAGAAGAGAGTCTCGGACTATGCCATTGATTTTCGTACACTCGCAGCCAAGAGTGAGTGGAATGAGGCAGCGTTAACTGACGCATTTTTTCAAGGTTTATCGGATGACGTGAAAGATCGACTGGTTACCTTGGACTTACCCACGGATTTGGATTCCCTCATCGCCCTGGCTATCAAAGTGGACAAACGTCTCATCGATAGGGAACAGGACAAGCACCGGTTCCCTCCTCGTTCTCCTGTGAGTCGGTTTAGGGCTGCTGATCGGTCATCCCCTGCTCCTCCTGTGTCTACCGGAGTCGGAGAGGAGGAGCCCATGCAACTCGGGCGCACTCGTCTCTCTGAGGAGGAGCGACTGAGACGCAGGAGGGACGGTCGGTGTTTTTATTGTGGTCACCCTGGTCATTTAGTTTCTGAGTGTCCGGTCAAGCAGACCAGGGTGAAGGACAAGGTGGGTTTTACGGTGAGCCAGAACATCATCATTGACAATCCGTCTCAGCCGAGGATGATGTCGGCCGTCTTTACTTCGGCGGATAATTCTCTGTCTGTCTCCACGTTCATTGACTCCGGTTCCGATGCTAACCTCATCCATTCCTCTCTCGCCAGGAGATTACGCCTAAGAATGTTCCGGCTGCATCGCCCCGTTGAGGTTAAGGCCGTTGATGGGGGCCTCTTGGGAAAAGTTACCCATCTAACCCAGTTGGTTCAGGTTACCATCGCAAATGTACATTCTGAAAGACTTTGTTTTCATGTGTTCGAATCTATGACACATCAGGCTATTCTGGGGCTCCCCTGGCTAAAGAAACACAACCCTAATTTTGACTGGGCTAGGGGGAAAATTACTTCTTGGGGTCCCTTTTGTCATAAGAACTGTCTGGTTGTGAAGTCTGTTTTCACTGATTCCTCGGAGTCTGATCTGTCTAGTGTTCCTCAGTGTTATCATGATTTAGCTGAGGTTTTCAGTAAAGCTAAGGCTAAGTCTCTGCCTCCTCACCGTTCATATGACTGTGCCATAGATCTCTTGCCTGGAGCTACTCCCCCTAGGGGTAGCTTGTTTTCTTTGTCTCCTCCGGAGCGTCAGGCTATGGAGGAGTATGTGACAGAGTCATTGGCGGCGGGGATTATCCGACCCTCGTCCTCTCCAGCTGGGGCGGGGTTTTTCTTTGTAGAGAAGAAGGATAAGTCACTTCGTCCATGCAATGATTATCGTGGTCTCAATAACATCACGGTTAAGAATAGATACCCCCTTCCTCTCATTTCCACAGCGTTCGAGTTGTTGGAGGGGGCCAAGTTTTTTACCAAGCTGGATTTACGTAATGCTTATCATTTGGTCAGGATTCGGGAGGGTGATGAGTGGAAAACTGCTTTTAATACCCCCACTGGTCATTACGAGTATCTGGTGATGCCATTTGGTTTAACTAATGCTCCTGCTACTTTCCAAAATCTTGTAAATGATGTGACATCCTGATTTTTTCTCCCGATGAGGAGACACACACTAAGCATGTTCGCACGGTGCTTCAGCGGCTGTTGGAGCACCAGCTTTATGTGAAAGCTGAAAAGTGTGAGTTTCACAAACCCTCAGTGTCATTTCTGGGGTTTGTGCTCGCTGAGGGAGAGATCAGGATGGATCCTGAAAAGGTGTCTGCTGTGGCTGAATGGGCCACTCCTCGTTCTCGTAAAGACGTGCAAAGTTTTTTGGGTTTTGCTAACTTTTATCGAAAATTCATCAGAAATTTCAGTACCAAAGCCTCACCTCTGCATGACCTTACTTCTCCCCACAGACCTTTTGTCTGGTCCCCAGAGTGCAATGCTGCTTTCCAGGACCTCAAGGACAGTTTTGTGTCTGCGCCTGTGCTCATCCTCCCGGACCCCTGCCAGCAGTTCGTGGTCGAGGTGGACGCTTCCGATTTAGGTATCGGAGCGGTCCTGTCTCAAGTGAGCATTAAAGATGGCAAATTACATCCCTGTGCCTTTTTGTCAAAAAAGTTATCATCCTCTGAGCGCAATTATAATGTAGGAGACCGCGAACTGCTGGCAGTGAAGGTGGCTCTGGAGGAGTGGCGTCACTGGTTAGAGGGAGCTCAGCTTCCGTTTCAAGTCTGGACAGATCACAAGAACCTTGAATACTTAAAAACGGCTAAAAGGCTTAATGCTAGGTGGGCTATTTTTTTCAGTCGCTTTAACTTGGTCCTCTCTTACAGACCCGGTTCCAAGAACATCAAACCCGACATCCTGTCACGTAAATTTGACCCGCCTAATTTAGTTTCTGCACCCAAGACCATTTTGCCTCCATCATGTTTCGTTGCTTCACTCACCTGGGATATAGAGGACAAGGTTAAAGCGGCTTCTGTGAGTACATCCGTTCCCTCTGAATGTCCCAAGGACAAACTGTTTGTTGTTCAGTCTCTCAGAGGGAAGGTGATCGAGTGGGCTCACACTAACAAAGCTTCATGTCACCCTGGTTCTAGTAAGACTCTGTTCATTATTCAACAACGGTTTTGGTGGCCAGGGATGAAAAAAGATGTTATTGAATATGTCAGTGCGTGTGCTGTGTGTGCTGCTCACAAGGGTTCTTCACAAAAGCCCCAGGGGCTGTTAAGGCCTCTCTTGGTTCCCAAGCAACCGTGGACTCACATTGCCTTGGACTTTGTAACGGGACTGCCACCTTCAAAAGGTAACACTGTGGTTCTCACAGTTATTGATCGTTTTTCCAAGATGTGTCACTTTGTGCCCCTGCCAAAGCTTCCCTCGGCCAAGGAACTGGCCGAGGTCATGTTATCTCATGTGTTCAGGATCCATGGATTCCCACAGGACATTGTCTCGGATCGGGGACCTCAATTCATTTCCCAATTCTGGAAGGAGTTCTGCAAACTGTTGGGAGCTACAGTCAGTCTGTCGTCGGGGTTTCATCCCCAGTCGAATGGTCAGTGTGAACGTGCTAATCAGGAGCTGGAAAAAGGACTACGCATCATGGCCTCACAAAACCCGGAATCATGGTCTGAAAAACTGGTCTGGATAGAACTCGCTCATAATTCACTCCCATCATCATCCTCTGGTTTTTCTCCGTTCCACATTGTACATGGTCATCAACCCATTCTTTTTCCCACCACAGACTCTGGTTCCTCTGTTCCGTCCGCATTGGCCTTGGTCCGTCGCTGCAGGAGAACCTGGGAGCGGGCTCGCCAGGCCCTCCTCAAGTCTTCGTCGGTCTACAAGGTTGCTGCGGATAAGAAGAGGTCTGCTGCCCCTAAGTACGTCTCAGGTCAGAGGGTCTGGCTGTCCACCCGGAACCTACCACTCTGGGTGGAGTCCAGGAAGTTGGCTCCCAGGTTCGTGGGTCCATTCCCCATCTCGAAGGTGGTCAATCCTGCAGCGGTCCAGCTCAAGTTGCCAAGGTCAATGCGGATCCACCCCACTTTTCACGTCAGCCATGTCAAACCTGTTAAGACCAGCGCTTTGTGCCCTCCGGCCAAGCCCCCTCCACCCCCCCGGTTCGTGGACGGCGATCCAGTCTTCACTGTGAAGAAGCTCCTGTCTGCACGTCGTCGGGGCCGGGGGATCCAGTACCTGGTTGACTGGAAGGGGTACGGTCCGGAGGAGCGCTCCTGGATCCCGTCCCGTTTCATCTTGGACCCCTCGCTCATTCAAGATTTCCACGCCTTGAATCCTGGTGCTCCTGGGCCGTCAGGAGCCGGCCCTTGAGGGGGGGGTACTGTCATGTCTGTAAAGTTTCTGTTGTTTTTTGCACTTTTTGACTCATGTTTTATTTTGAAATCACTAACCCTTGTCTCTGTCTTCTAGATGTGTTCCTGTCTGCTCTGCCCTGTCTGTCACACCTGATTCCTGATTGTCTTCCCCAGCTGTGTGTCATCACCCCTCATTACCTCTTGTATTTAACCTCATGTGTCTCACTGTCTCGTTGCCAGTTCGTCGTACTTCACAGTCTTCGTCCCAGCCTTGTTCATAGTCTCGTCTTGCCGTTTCTGATTCTTGCTCTTGTTTTTTGGACCCTGATTCTAGCCTCGTGTTTTGGATACCTCTGCCTGGTTTTTGGATTACCCTTTTTGTGTATTGAACTCTGCCTGTCTGACTACCCGCTTCTGTGTACCGAACCCTGCCTGTCTGACTAACTGCTTCTGTGTACCGAATCCTGCCTGTCTGACTACCTGCTTCTGTGTACCGAACCCTGCCTGGCTGACTACCTGATTTGTGCGTTGAAACCTGGACTTGTCAATAAACCTTTGTGTTTTTACGGAACTTGAGTTTGTCCTTGCACTTGTGTCCTTTCCTGGTTCTGGTTCTTGACAATCTTAGTACTGAAATATTAACTTAACTGATGACAAAGGGGTGGAGCTTAGCAAGTTTTACTTCTGCTTACTCCTTTTCAAATATGACTGTTTTTGATATTTTACATATTTATTTGTTTGTTTTTTATCTCATGTGTAAGACTGAATGCCTCAGGTGCTTCTTTGTGTCCACCACCATCAGACTCTTTACTAACTCATGAAGCTCCAGAGTCCAGACTGTCCCAACACTGAGCAGCCCCTCACCCTCTGGATACAACACTGCACCTTAACTCACCGATGCCCCATGTAACTTCTGTCTCTTGTACATACATCCTAAGTTCAGATTTATATTTATCTTTATAATTTATAATGCCATTAGAGATTTTGTTTATTTCATCATTTGTATAGTCTATTCCTTTTTATTTGCTGTAAGCTACAACACAATAATTTCCCCCTGGGAAACAATAAAGTCTTTTCTTATGTTATCTTAGTTACACAATTAAGTCAATGCATGATTCCCATACCATCATTGATAAAAGAAAATAATACTATTTACTTAAAGTTAGTAAAGTAGGCTGAATGATAATAAAACAAGCAAGAGAGAGAATCCATTTAAACAACAGAACCCGTGGCAGACTGATAACTCAATCATTTATGTCAGCGTTTAAGGAAGGGAGGCAACGACTTGATAGGATTGCTTCCTTAGAGCATCAAGAATGGCAGCAGCAGGGGACAAACTGAGAACCCATGGCAGGGGCTGTGACTGCAGTTACCATGAACCTTTGCGGCCTAATGTTGAAAGCAAGGACTGGTACAGGTGGAGCCTGGACCCTAGAGTAGCAGAAGAAGGTTGTTGACATTGCAAGCAGATTCTCCAAGGTGTTCAGCCTGGCGTTCATGATGGCAAGAGCCGACTTTACTTTGAGAAGTGAAGACAAGATGGACCTGTTGGTGGAGGTGCTGGAATCCAGCTGCTTCAGAGCGCTGAGCTCTGGTGTGGGAAGAGCGGGTAGAGAGGCTGGGCTGTTGTTCGCCTCCGGCTCCGGGGATCGCCGGAGTTCAGCTTGATCAGCAGGTAATCAAAGCTCTTCATGGCTGAGGCAGGACGGTGATGTTACGGGAGCACAGCTCTTCCAGGATACGTTGCATGGGCCATTCAGCAAGTCATTTGGGTTATACGGGAGCCACAACAATGAAGTAGCAGCGCAGCTTGAGTTGTCTGCCTGAACTAGCTCGCAGGCGTTGCTCCATATTTGACAATAAATATGGTTGTCTAACATTTAAGTAAGCAGAAACATTTACGGTAGACAGTGAAATCGTTTGTATATTATTAAGCTGAAATGCTGAATCAGCATTTCAACTTACGAAATGCTGAGTCAGAATTTCAATTTATTGTTCTCCTACTTTATTCCACTGTTTTTTTGTACATTTTTTGGCACTTTCACAGCCTTCAAATTTACACAGATTTTCACCATTCGACTTTTAAACTATTCACCTTCTTTAGAATGTGTTTTTTTTTAAACAATGTTTCATTAACTTTTCTGAATCCATATTCACAACAATAAGAATATGCACATGACAGCCAAGTTGTTAAAAGCTGAACACTGATCTCATGAGAATGAGAAATAAAATATCTATATATGCACAAAAAAAATACAGCAACAGCAGCAAAAAGACAAAAGCATGGTGTTCATACAGTATACATATATACATACGTTCTGCAGCACTACATAGGGCAATAAATTGAAAGTTTTCTACATTAACTCAACTTAGGTACATTAATAAGGGAATGCATAGTCAAGGCAATATTCGAATGTCCAGGGGAGGAAGTCAGGTGTCCACAAAGTCCAGAAGGGACGCCAGTTCACACCAGAGCGTCCCTTGTATACCAGGTTAGCTGCACTGATCGGGAGGTGTTTAAAAAAGGCGCCCATAGCTTGTCAAAAGTTTTCACATTGCCCTTCATGACTGAACTTAAGTGCTCCATTGGTAACACTTTAAAGATCTCTCCGTACCACTGGTTAACCGTTGGAGGTCTGGGCTTGATCCATTGAAATAAAATGCACTTCTTGCTTGGCAAGAGGAGTTTTTGCAAAAGTCTTTTTCTGGACATGTGATAAGGTGAGCTCTTCACATGAGAGATTTAACAAAAATAAGCCAGGGTCCATTTGTATTGTCTTGCCCATAATAGAATCAAGTTCCTGTGAGACCTTCTCCCAAAATGTAAATATAAGAGAGCACCTCCATATGCAATGTATGCAAGACCCAACCTCTTTCTACACTTTAAGTAGAGAGGGGAGATCTCAGGATAAAAGGTATTAAGGGACTGAGGTGTACGCTGCAATCTGTGGAGTATTCTATATTGTCTCTCTGTTAGCCTATTGCATAGAAAAATCTTACCTACTGATTGCACTGCACCAGACCAAGCCTCCTCTCTAAGGTCAAGCTCCAATTCTCTCCCCCATATTTCTCTAGTCCTATCAACATTCACTGTACTGAGAGATTGTAGTTTTCCATAAAATATGGATATGAATTTCTTACTGGAATGAGAATGTAACAAACAAGAGTCTATAACAGAAACAACAGGTTGGGTTTCAGGGAAATTGAGATTGTTTATGAAATGTCTAACCTGAAGAAAGCCACAATGATCTTTAGACGGTTTGCCAAATTTGGCTCTAATTTGTATAAAGAACAATAATTTGTCAGCCTCAAACAGATCAGTAATAAGCTTAACACCATTATCGCACCAGCGTTGGAATATATTAACACCCATTCTTGGGGGAAAGGCTTTGTTTTGCATGATTGGGTGCAAAGCTGATAATGGACCTGTCCTTTGCGTAAACTTCACAATCCTTCCCCAAGTTTTGATCGCGTTTATCATAATGGGACTGCTTCTGACCTCAGCTGGGAGTAAAGAAGTATCACTAAAGATGAGGCTGAGTAAATACAGAGAAGGGCAGTGCCATGAATCAATATGGGTGTCATTTTTACAATTAAGAAAATGCCTCAGCCAGCCTGAATCTATACATATGTGACATGCCCAGTTATAAAACATAAAGTTAGGCAGGGAAAGACCACCTCTCTCCTTTGGTAACTGAAGTATTTTAAGGTTAAGACATGGCTTTCTCCCATGCCATATAAATTTTGAAATTACCTTATTGATATCAGAAAACAGATTTAGTGATCCACAAGGGAAACATTTGCATGGGACATAGGATCCTTGGCAGAATGTTCATTTTAATTAAACTGATCCGACCCAGCAAGGAGAGAGGGAGGTCAAACCACCTGATCAAGTCACGTTTAACCAAGGATCAAACCGGGATAAAATTTAGCTTGTATAGTTTGTTCAGGTTAGCAGAAATTACAACACCTAAATATGCAAGAATAGATTCGGCCCATTCAAAGGGGAAGTTGGGCAGGGCACTTTTGGCTCCAAAATCACCCAGAGGCAGAGCTTCAGATTTGTCATAATTAATTCTGTAGCCATACCAAATGCTTCTATAGTAGAAACCAATGCAGGAATAGAAGTTTCAGGTTTGGTTAAAAAAAGACTGATATGACCGGCGTAGAGAGCGAGTTTATGAACAGTCCCATCCAGGTTTACACCAGAAATATCATTTAAGCTTCTTATAGTTTCTGCAAGTGGCTCAATAGCCAGTGCAAATAAAAGGGGGATAAGGGACAGCCCTGTTTGTGCCATGTCCCAAGGGAAAGGCCTCTGAAGTGCATCCATTGACCAACACTTTTGCCATAGGGGCATTATCGAGCAGTTTTACCCACTTAATAAATTCAGGCCCAAGTCCAAATCTTTGAAGAACATCAAAAAGATAAGTAAACTCAACCCTGTCAAACGCCTTAGCTGCATCAAGAGCAATGCAAAGGATTCTTTCTTGACCGGACTGTGCATACTGTAAAACATTAAGAAGGCGCCAAACATTAAAGTGTGAAAATCTATTCTTGATAAGTCCTGTCTGATCAGACTTGATAGGAACAGGGAGAAAAACCTCAAGTCTTCTGGCAAGAAGTTTTGACAGCAATTTACAATCCACCCCAATCAGACTTATTGGTCTGTAGGAAGAGCAACAATCTGAGGGCTTTCCCTTCTTTAGAATAAGTGTGATATTAGCTGAATTGAGTGTTTGATGTAGGGTGCCCAGTTCAAATGACTGTGTACATCCTAGTGAGGGGCTCCACAACCAAGTTTGCCATTTTCTTATAAAATTCAGGGCCAAACCCATCAGGGCCTGGTGCCTTGCCACTTGGAAGTGATTTAATGATACCACCTCTTTAGTGACTGGGCGGCACAAGGCTTCCCTGCCTTCAACAGAAGAATCTGGCCCTTGCAGCTTCACTATCAGAGCATTCTGAGGAGTAAAGATTTTGGTAAAAGTCTCTCATAACATTAACCATGTTTACTTTCAAAGTGTAGGCCCCCCTTAATATCTTTTAGTGAACTAATGACATTAGATTCCACCCTGCCTTTTACTAGTCGAGTCAGAAGCTGTCCTGGCTTGTTAGCGGCTTCAAACAGCCGATGCTTGGCATTTTCTGCTTTTTGTGTAAGAAGGATATTCAGGGCTGAACGAGTGCCATCTAGGCCCTGTTTATATGACAACGCTGCACAGTGTTTCACTCGAAAAAGCATCAAACACGTAGAAAAAAAAAATCTGTGTTTATACGGAAACGCTGAGGGACTGAAAGCGCTGTAGTATGCATACACGGCCAGTAGATGGCGATATCACTGTAGAGTCTTTTGGTAGTCTGCCACCGAAGAAGAGGCAGGCTGATCGTCTGGTGGATATATCACATGTGTCTTATCTGAGAGCAGAAGTGGAGCAACAGATGAACGTTTTGTTGAAAGGCAGTCAGCAGATTCAGCAGCACAAGCACGACCCGGTAAGTCTGACATTTAACCGTTGTTGTTGTCCGGTTCGCTAAAGTTCCCACAATGAAAATGGAATGCACACGCGCAAAATGGAGCGTGACGTCAGCGTTTTCACTGAAAACACTGGCTTTTCGTTTCTACGGCATATACAGTGGGGGAAATAAGTATTTGATCCCCTGCTGATACTAATATACTTTTTCACTTGATAAAATGCACAACAATTTATAACTTTTATACTGTGTGTTTTAATGCATTTTCAACTGATATTCTGTCTATACTTATAACCAGTAAACAACCATAAAAATTAGAGTGTGTTAATTTCCCAGGGCAGTGGGCGAACTTACAAATTCAGCAGGGGATCAAATACTTATTTCCCCCACTGTATATATAATCAATTCTCGAGAATGAGTTATGAGGACGGAAAAAATAAGTAAAATCTTTCACCTTTGGGTTCAAGACCCTCCAGGTATCAAACAAAGTCATGTTGAGAACCGTATGGTTCTACTCGGGCTTTGGTCAAATTCCGGTTCAAGGCAGCAATTTAAATCCCCGCCCTAAATGACAAGGGGTGAAATATAAGAGGATAAATCTGCCATCAATTTGGAATAGAAAGAGGCCTCATAAAAATTGGGAGCATAAATACAACCAAGAGTGAGACGTTCCCCATATAAAAAACCAGAGATTTTAACATATCTCCCTTCAAAATCTTTTATGCAATTGTCTAGTGTGAAAGGCAACCATTTATGCAGCAAGATTGCAACTCCCTTACTTTTGGAGTTAAAAGAGGAGTGAAAAACTTGACCCACCCAGTCCCTTCTCAGCTTCAAATGCTCAAGGTCAGATAAGTGGGTTTCTTGTAAGAAAGCTAAATGTACCCCCTCCTTCTTAAGCAATGATATAATTTTACGCCTCTTAACTACATTATTAATTCCCTTCATGTTGTGTTATTAAAACACTGTGTGAGTCCAACTGCAGCATTGACGTGTCTTTATTGCACCATAACAACATCATATCTGTTAGTCTGTCCGCTCACTATCGTCTAATGCCCGCCTCCTGCTCGGTCACTTCCCTATGACCTCATCACTAGGCGACTTTGTAGTTTTCATCAAACTAACTCAATTACACCACATCTCCCCTTTCTAGAATCAATGGGTAGACTACCATTAATCCAACAGACCTTAGAGGTTTATTCTGCCTCTGTGGCTGGAAGGTCTGGTCCTGTCTAAAACTATTCACACACACGACAGACTCACTACAGTTCAATTTTCTCACTTTTTTTTCGTTTTAACCTTAGCATGGAACAATATGCAAAATCAAACTACAGTCCTATGGAATATAGTAACCCTGTACTGTACTGTCCTCACTCTAAGCCCTGGACTTGTACATTTACTTAACAAAATGTGCATCATCAGAAAAATCTTCAATCTCATTTTCAACTTTTTTTTTTCTTTTTAACTGTAGTTTTCCAACATTCAATCTGTCTCTCAGACTCAGTCCAACCGAGCTGGCCTTACAACTGCTCTCCCAGATCTGGTTCTAGGAACGTTCTGCTGTGAAGATGTAGCTTCCAGTTGTTCCTCTGAAGATTGGTCTGGGACGGCTTCTGTTAACTGTTCAGCTTCACCATTGTCACTTTGCTCCAATGAGGAATTCCAGGGAATGAGATGACGACGGTTTCGCCTGATGGTCCCATGAGGTCCCTCCACCAAATACAATCGCAGTGTTGAGTGGTTTTCGATGACAGCTCCTGTTGCTCCTTGATCTGTAACCCACACTACCTGTCCTGGAGTGAGTCTTTTCAGATTCTTTGTGCGATGTTGCAGGTTGTAACGTTGCACATCTTTTGTTTTCCTCTCTCCTTCCTTCAGCATGACGGCATCCTCATCGGGAAGAGCAGGGCGCAGCAACACAGGGAATACAGGCACAGTTGTACGAAGCCTCCTCCCCCTGAGCAGTTGAGCTGGATTATACCCATTTTGGAGAGGGGTAGCCCTGTAAGCCAGCAGAGCAAGGTAGGGATCCTCTGACTTCTTCAAAAGCTCCTTCACCATCTGCACTACCCGTTCAGCTTCAGCATTTCCCTGTGGATATCTCGGGCTGCTGGTCACATGACGAAATCCGTATGACTTTGCAAACACTGCAAAAGCTGCTCCAGAGAATAGTGGCCCATTGTCTGTCACCAGAGTCTCACAAATCCCATGACGTGCGAAGATCGACTTAAGATGGTGGATCACATCTTCAGACCTTGTGGGTGCAGAGCAATCTCCACATATCTTGACATGTAGTCCACTACAAGCAGGTAATTTTTGTTTCCTAACATGAATAAGTCTGCTCCCAACTTCTGCCATGGTCGGTCTGGGTAGGGTGTTGGTATTAGCGGCTCTCTATGGTTCTGTCTCACCCGACAGCATGCTCTGCAGTTGAGAACCAGCTCGTTCAGCTGCTGACTCAACCCTGGCCACCATACAGACTGTCGTGCCCGCTCTCTACACTTCACCACACCTTGGTGACCTTCGTGCAGCTTGGCGAGAACATCATTTCTCATGGTTGAGGGTATGACAAGTCTATCTCCCTTTAACAAGAGACCATCCTGAACAGTAAGGAACGCCCTGTCAGACCAGTATAGCTTAAGTGCAGGTTCAGTTATGCCATGAGCTGGCCAACCTTCTGCACAAAGCTGCATCACTCATGTGCAAACCTGTCCTTTTGCAACTGTTCTCTCAACTCCTCCAGATAAACAGTGCTTGCTGGTAAGTTCTCCATGACCATATTGATGTTTGTCTCCTCAAACAGCTCCTTGTCAGCTGATGTGTCTTCTCTTGTGACAGGCGCTCGCAACAATGTATCAGCTGTCCACAGACACTTTCCAGGTACATGGGATATTGTATAGGAATAACGCACAAGTCGCATACAAAAGCGTTGAATCCGAGGAGGTAGGGTGTCCAGTGGTTGAGACCCCAGGAGACTCAAGAGAGGTTTATGATCTGTCTCTAGCTGGAAGTGTTTTCCGATAGGAAAGTTGCTGAGCCTCTCACAAGCCCAGGTCAAGCCCAAAGCCTCTTTTCCCACCATCTCTGCTCAGTGGTCGTGAGAGACCTTGACATCAAGGCTACTGGTCTCCACTCCTCGTCCCAATTTTGAAGTAGGACTCCTCCAAGTCCGTACGATGAAGCATCTGCTGTGACTTTGCAGTCTCTGTTAGGATCATATACGGCTAGCACCGGTGGTGATGTCAGTGCATCCTTTAAGTCTTGAAAAGCTTTAGCCTGTTCAGCGCCCCACACCCAGCAGTTCTTTGTCCCTCTCAGCTAGTTGCGGGATGAACTTGCCTAGCTGGTTCACCATTCCAAGGAAAGACCTCAGTTCACTCACTGTTTTAAGCTCGGGCATCTTCCTCACACCCTCCGTCTTGCTTGGGTCTGGGCTGATGCCGCTGGCGGAAATGATGTGGCCTAAGAAAGTCACTTTTGACTTCGACAGGTTACACTTTCCAACGTTGAGTGTTATGCCTGCCTTCTGGATCTTTTCAAGCACAGTATGTAGGCGAGCATCGTGCTCCTCGTGTATGACCCCATACCAGCACGTCGCCAATGTGAAACCTTGGATCGGTGCTCCTGTGAAAACTGTGCTGAACCTGCACAAAGAACCTGAGAAATTCATCTGTTTGGGGATACCACAGGTAGTAGTTCCATACCCAAAGTGAAAACTAACTTATCTTGATTAAGCTAATTGTTACATTTACAGTATAAGTTACAATGGCATTTAGCGTTTGCAATCCCCTGTAGGTTACCAGATGGCTGCGGGAGTTGGATGGAGCGGTAAGGACTGCTCTGCACTCTCTCTCCTTCTCAGGAGAGAGAGTGCAACAGGAGTGCACTGGGTGCGTTAATTGTTCCCAGCAGGTCTGCACAAACTGGTTTCTTCGTAATCCCCTGCATGACTGCACTATCATCCCTCCATGGCCACCACATTATTGTGGTGGAGGGGTTTGAGTGCCTCAGTGATCCTAGGAGCTATGTTGTCGGGGGCAATTGCCCCTGGTAGGGTCTCCCAAGGCAAACTGGTTCTAGGTTAGAGGCCAGTGGTCACAGATCCCTAATGATGAGTGACAACAAGAACCAGTTCACCCTGGCTGGAGGGTCACAGGAGCTCCACCCTGGGGCCAGGCCTGGGGTTGGGGCCTGCAGGCAAGCACCTGATGGCCGGGTCTCCACCAATGGGGCCCGGTTGGGCCCAGCCCAACAGGATGACATGGGTTCATCCTTGCAGGTGGTGTACCCACCACCTGCAAGAGGAACCATAGGGGTCTGCTGCTGTGTGGATTGGGCGGCACTCAAAGGCGGAGGCCTTGGCAGCCTGATCTTCGGTTACGGAAACTGGCTTCTGGGACATGGAACATCACCTCTCTGGTGGGGAAGGAACCTGAGCTGGTGCAAGAGGTTGAGGGATACTGGCTAGATATAGTCAGGCTCACCTCAATGCACAGCTCGGGTTCCGGAACCAACCCTCTCGAGAGGGGTTGGACCCTTTTCTTTGCTGGAGTTGATCTGAACCCGAGTGGTGTCCAGTTGTTGGACTTTTGTGCTAGTCTAAGACGGGACAAACAGTAAGTAAGACTGAACTACATAGTGTGAACTTAACATATATGACAAGACAGGACATTGTTCTTCATTGGAAAAATACTTCAGTGTAAGTCAAAAAGATTATTGTCAAAAATACAGTACTTAGGATGGTCCACGTGGCTACTTAAGCACTCAATGCTAGTGCTAGTTGGCTATCTTTATTTATGTCTTATCTGACATAATGAATGTTCTGAAAACATGACTGTGCTCGTGAGGAGAAATTAAATATGGACATACTGTATGTTAACTCACCTGCAAACCAATCACAGACACAATCCTTTCTTGGACATTTGAGAATTGTGCTGCTGTGCAAACTCTCTTTTGCTTTGCTATAAGTGGGCTGATGTCCCCCTCATAGACTGTATAAAATATGGACGTAGTCTCTGCAACGTGGACACGGATTTTGAGCTTCCTTTCCCATCAGTCATATGAGCTGAGCTGAGCTGAGCTGAGCCTCAGATTGGACAAACCCATAATCCTAATATCTTCTAAACTGCTGAATTAGAAAAAAATTCACTCACCGTACAGTGTGAGCTTATAGCAAAATTAGTGTTTCAGACCCAAGCTGTTTTTTGAACCAGGTTGTAAATATGCTTTTTAATGCTGTAAAAGTCTTTTTTTTTTTTTTTTTTTTTTTTTTTGGGCTTGGTGTGTGCATGACTTCCAGTCTTTCTGCAGCCAGCCTCTAGTGGATTCTCCATGAACAGCAACTTTCATATAGGTTTAATTTTTCTCTACTATTTCTTGCCCCTTGGGTCCTGTTTAAACTTACATGGAACTTTTCTGAAACGCTGCAGCCTCTGTTGCCGTATAAACGGCAAGTTAGCGTTTTAAGGGAAAATGCTGACGTCATGCTCCGTTTTGCGCGTGTGCATTCCACTTTCGTTGTGAGAACTTTTGCAAACCGGACAACAATAATAGTTAAATGGTGGACTTACCGGGTTGTGCTTGTGCTGCTGAATCTGCTGACTACCTTTCATCAAAATGTGCATCTGTTGACACATTTAGTACATACACCAGATGACCAGCCCACCTCTTCTTTGGCGACAGACTACCAAGAGACTCTACAGTTATATCGCCACCTATAGGCCGTGTATGCATACTACAGGATTTTCAGCCCTTCAGCGTTTCCATATAAACTGGTGAGACGCTCTTGCTCTCATCCCGTTTTGCATTTTTGAGTGAAACGCTGTGAAGCGCTGTCGTATAAACAGGGCCTCGGTCCCACTACATCACAAGAACATCCCAGTTCTGCTACTGACATCTACTGGTGAAAAAGAGTATGGTCCTGATGCCACTTAGGACAAAGTATCCTCTTTATAACTGACATAGAGCTTCAAAATGAATTACCCTTAACTAGTAAATACCAGTGGGGACCAGTGTAGTAGCAAAAACCAGTAAACAATATTCCTGGGAATAAACTGGGGACTCAAAAGTCCCCACAATCTTACAGTGAGGAGAAAATAATTAGCTAAAACCCACTACCAACATTTTCAACAGTTACTTCAAAATACCAGCCTTCAGTGCTGAGCAATTCTTTCTCTCAATCTCTTTTACCCTGCCATACAGAAACAGATGCACACACACTTAGGCACACACACAATGAAACACGACCCCCTCTCTCCCTCCCTCTCCCTCCCTCTGCCCCCCCACCCCCCACCCCCCACCCACTCCCTCTCCTCTTTGCTGCTTCTATAATTCAAATTCTGTCATGCTCGTTCCAGACTGCTGGCTCCAGCCCCTCTCTCTCCTCCGACGTGCTCTCTCTCTCTCTCTAGGAAAATAAAAGCAAGAGGAAAAAAGCCTTTTGAGGGACAAAGCTGACAGAGCCGCACACAGACAAACACACCAAGCTGAACCAAACAGCAAATGTGAGAAAGCCGGCTGTGCAATTGGATTCTTGCAGGAACACTGAACATCATCTCCTCCTTGTATCCGTTTTACATGTACTTGTCTCTCCTGGAAGACATCTTGTTTTAAGCCATTTTTTATCCAAATACTACTCCACACATTTGGAGAGATGTATAAAAGATAGATATTTGAATTAAAAGCTGACAGAGGTATTCTAGCCTTTACCCTTTAGTATATATTTAGGTTTTAATTGTATATTCTACGCTTCCCATTGCAACATTATTTAACATTTTGTCAAAGCTCGTAAGTATAGGACATGCTGATAGCCACAGCTATTCTCCTAGACCTAAACTAGTTCCTGAGGATGTTTTGCAGCTTTCTTCAGACAGTTTCTGTTGCTGATCCCGTAAAATTAGTCAAGTGCCCCTTCAAGACTCAAATATTTATTTTTAATTCTTTTTCTTAAATCCCTTCCTCTGTACCATGATATATTTATTTTGAAAATATTTTTATGGCCTTCCAGATTTGAAATTGTCTTGCCCCTATTTAAAGACAGCGAAAAAAATAAGAAGTGGATATTAATTGATTTTTTTTTTCAAACAGAGCAACTCTGAGCAGAGAAAAAGAGACAACCAATGAAAGGCAAGATAACACAAGATGATACTAACACTTTCATACTGCCCTTTCAAGGCAGGGTATAAACTCACTGGCCACTTTATTAGGTACACCTCTATAGTGGTCACCTCTCGGTGCTCATGTTACTTGATCTTAGTGCTGCTTTTGACACTATTGATCATCACATCCTCTTGCAGAGATTAGAGAAGCTTCTTGGCATCACAGGAACTGCTTTAGCTTGGTTTAGCTCATATCTGTCGAGTCGTTTGCAGTTTGTTCATGTAAACAATAGATCTTCCCTGCATACCAGGGTGTGTTATGGAGTTCCTCAAGGCTCAGTGCTTGGTCCGATTCTTTTTAACTTATATATGCTTCCTCTTGGTAGCATAATTAGAAAACACACCATAAACTTTCACTTTTATGCAGATGATACACAGCTATACTTATCATTGAAGCCAGAGGAAACTAGCCGATTATCTAAACTTAAAGCTTGCCTCGAAGATGTAAGGACCTGGATGAGCAGAAATTTTCTACTTCTGAACTCAGAGAAGACTGAAGTCATTGTTATTGGACCTAAACACCTCAGAGAGGCTTTTTCTGTCATCAGCCTGGCACCTGGCTCCACTGTTAGGAACCAAGGAGTTCTTTTGGATCAGGACTTGTCCTTCAACTCTCACATCCAACAGGTCTCCAGGACAGCATTCTTTCATCTCCGTAATATTAGAAAAATTAGACACATCTTGTGTCAGAGTGATGCAGAGAAGCTGGTCCATGCTTTGGTTTCCTCCAGGTTAGATTACTGTAACTCTCTTCTATCTGGTTGTCCTAACAAGTCTATTAGGACTCTTCAGCTAGTTCAGAATGCTGCAGCCCGGGTTCTGACTGGGACCAGGAGGAGGGAGCATATTTCCCCAGTGTTAGCGTCTCTGCACTGGCTACCCATTCTTCTTCTGACTTTTAAAGCTCTTAATGGTATCAGGCCATCCTTTCTTAAAGAGCTCATCGTGCCATATTATCCGTCCAGATCGCTGCATTCCCAGCATGCAGACCTGCTCGTTGTACCCAGGGTCTCTAAAAGTAGTCTGGGAGGTCGAGCCTTTAGTTATCAGGCTCCTCTTCTCTGGAATCATTTACCGGCTGAAGTTCGGGGAGCAGACACCCTCTCTACTTTTAGGAGTAGACTTAAAACTTTCCTTTATGATAAAGCTTATAGTTAGAGCTGGTGCAGACCTGAACCAGCTCTTAGTTATGCTGCTATAGGTTTAGACTGTCCGGGGGGAACTGACACACAAGGCTCCTGTTTTCCCTCTCTTCTCTATCTGTCAGTCTAACTTCTAACCTTAATGTCCCATTAAAGTTATTAACCATGGATCTCTCTGGGAGTCTCTGAGTTTGTCTGTTAGGTTCCTTCGGATTGTTGCTGTGGACGGCCCGCTGCCATGGACCTGACTGCAGCTGCTACGGCTTCTTACAGTTACAGTTTCTCCGTGATCATCTCTACAACACAGAAATATGGACTCTGTGTTTATGTCTCCCTGTGTCTTTGTCTCTCTGCCCCTCCCCCCCCCCCCTTCTCTCACTCTCTAATCCCAACACTGTCTGCTCAGATGTCTGTCTAACATGAGTCGGGCTCTGTCGAGGTTTCTGCCCGTTAAAGGGAAGTTTTTCCTTGCCATTGTAACTTACTAAATATTGCAAAGGTCTGTACTCATGGTGGGTTAAGATGAGATAAGACTTCTTATCTTGTCTTGATGTTGGGTTTCTGTTAATAAAATTGTATTACCATTTACAGGTCTAGACCTGTTAACGCTTGGAAAGCGTCTTGAGATAACTTTTGTTATGAATTGGCGCTATATAAATAAAGACTGATTGATTGATTGATTGATATAACTGCTCATTAACTCAAATATGTAATCATCCAATCACATGGCTGATATTGCCTAGCATGGATTTAAAGGACTCCCGAAGCTTCTTATTATCAAGACAGATCTCCTGTAGCTCAGCCTGGTAGGTAGCAGCTCTACACACCTGCCACTTTATTAGGCACACCTGTCCAACTGCTTGTTAACAAAAGAGGCCAATCAGCCAATCACATGGCAGCAACTCAATGCATTTAGGCATGTAGACACGGTCAAGACGATCTGCTGCAGTTCAAACTGAGCATCAGAATGGAGAAGAAAGGTGATCTAAGTGACTTTGAATATGGCATGGTTGTTGGTGCCAGACAGGCTGGTCTGAGTATTTCAGAAACTTCTGATCTACTGGGATTTTCACACACAACCATCTCTAGGGTTTACAGAGAATGGTCCAAAAAAGAGAAAATTTCCAGTGAGCAGCAGTTCTGTGGGCAAAAATGCCTTGTTGATTGCAACTGATGTTTTTTTTTTTTTTTTTTTTTTTTTTTTAATTATCAACTGATGCTTCTGAAAGAAAACAATGTCTTGTCTATTATGTGACCAGGATAAATGAGATACTGGTATTTTAAAGTCTGACTGGAAGCTCTCATTTAGTCCGCTTGGAGGCCCTTTGAGACCTTTATTAGTAATATTGGTAAAGCATGGGAGCCATGTGCGTCTACCTTCTTCCCGTACCAAACCACATCCAAGTAATATTGAAATAGTCTCACTTTTGTATATTTGCCTGTTAATAATCCAGGATTTAAATGAGATTATTTGTGCCAACATCTATTTCTCAATGTTATTCCTTATAATTATGGGTGATTCAGTCAATTCATTTACAGCATATAGATCAAAGATTCCTATGATGACACTACCCAAGCCAACAAAGTTAAGCAGTGCAAAGCAAGATCTGCCCTTTCTCTGCTGAAAACATTTTGGATTTATTTTTGTAGGAGAAAGCTAAATGGGAGAGCAAAGCAAAGGCTAAAACACGGGTTAAGCTTTAATAATGTAGTAATAATGTTAATTCTAAACTACATGCAGCAGTTATACTGCAGTGGTCTGTTCAAACTTGAGAGTCTGTCAATAAAATGAAGAGCAAACTTATGTTTGCTCTGCTTGACGAGGTTGCAGTTGGTACATGAGCACTGGTAGGACATATCCAGGATCCTCTAATGTTAAGTTATGGACACGTGTTAGAGAAAATTAATCTGCTCACCTTCTTTACACAAAACAATATTACAACCCTAAATCCAGTGAAGTTGAGACGTGGGGTAAAACGTAAATAAAAACAGAATACAATGATTTGTAAGTCCTGTTCACCCACAAAGTGGTGATCCTTGCTCCATCCTTGCTTGTGAATGACTGAGCCTTTCAGGGATGCTCCTTTTATACCCAACTGTAACCCAGGTGAGCAGCAGCTGCTGCCTTTTCTCTCTCTCTCTCTCTCTCTCTCTCTCTCTCTCTCTCTCTCTCTCACACACACACTCATTCCTCTCTCTCTCACGCTCATTGCCATTTGCAAATATAATGGGGTTGTCATTCAATCACGGTGCCTGTTTGGCCAATCGTCTGATGTTGTGTGGTCACGTGAGTAGGCACGGCCAATTGCATGTTTATTATGCAAATGTAGTGCAGTATGAGTAGCAGCTGTGGGGAGACACATGAGAAACAAGTGTGGCAGCACAAGGGTTGGGACAATGCTATCCTGGGAGTTTCACCCAGGAAAATATTTGAAACAAACTTCAACTGACAGAAGGAGATTACCCACTGAGTTCGTTATATGTACAGGTACATACATATGTTCATACAAAGGAGCTTGAGACAGGCAGTTCACAGTAAAACAACCATTTTATTATTATTATTTTAGTAAAATTATTCATTAAAATTTTAAAACCAAAACAAGTCACAACCATCCATAAAAGGGGGAGGGATAAAGGGAATGTGGCTGAGGCTCACCAGGTGTGATGGGCCGAGGAGGGGGATCCCAGTGAGAAAAATCAAATTGAAAACACCCCAGGCATACGTGAGGAACCTACACACACACTCTTGTGCAATAACTCAAATACGGCACACAGCACACAATAAAGATGGGAGGAAACCACCACCAATCACCATCGCCACCACCAGGCTCAGCCGCTGAAAAGGAGCAACAAAAAGAAAATATTAATGAAAATGGAAACAAACAGATACTAAATCATACATAACCAAAGCAATATAATTGGCAGCAATTGAAAAATAAAAATCAATGACTTATCAACAAAAGATACTCAAGCTGCCCCAAAATAACTAAATAACTAAATCAAAATAACTTCAATAACTCAACTAACTAGTAAGTCAGATAAATCAAATGAACACAATATTAGTGGCAGAACACAAAAAGTCACATCAATGTAAATGTGAACAAAATAATAATCAATGCAAAACAAGAAAAAAAAATCAAAGCAAAGAAATCAACCCCCAGAGTCCATTCATACCAACTTAAGAAAAACCAAAACCAAAACAATTCCCTTCAGACTGCCGCCGTGGAAGACAGCAGTATGCAGTGGCTCCCCCTGTGAGAAGGCCCACTAGCCTTCAGCTAACAGTTACGGGGTCGGCGCAGCTCACTCCGTGAGCAGACAGCAAGCACACAAAAACCCAAGTACCTGCCCAGCTCAAGCAGCCATGCTTAAAGACAGGGCTCCTGTAAGATGGGTAACTGATAGTAGGCAACAGGCGGGCATGCAGACATGCAGGCAGCGGACAGACAGGCAGATAGACAGTCGGGAAAACCTGCTTACAGACCGTGGATGGAGGCGAACATTCACAGAACGACGGCGAGGCAAAACAGCAGCGGATTCTCGGCTCCCCTGCCAACCAATAGGCTATCATGCGGTGCCTAACAAATAATAAAAAGGCCATTGGTAAGTTGGGGTGAGTTGGGGTTGACCTTCTGTTGAAAGATCCTGCTATTTCAGACCTTCAGTGCTCCAGAAAGATATTTGAAAGTCTACTCCCACCAGCAGCAGACATAGTGAGACATCTCATGCCAGGAACTCCACCATTGGCCTATTTCCAGATCTTGGACTCTGCATATGGAACAGTCAAAGATGGTGACGAGTTGTAGGCCAAGTTTATGGAGCTGTTTCAGGATGCTGGTAAAAGGCCAACTGCATACCTGCAAAGTCTGCAGGTTGCGCTGAATTTGGCTGAGAAGAGAGGAGGGGTCACCACCACTGAGCTGCATCTGTTAAATCAATTTTGTTGTGGCTGGGGGGTTAACACACTCATAACAGAACTGCAGCTCAAGCAACGCAAGTCTCATCCTCCATATTCTGCTGAGTATTTGTTTCTACTCCGAACTGAAGAAGAGCGGGTGCTAAGGTTCAGCATCTGAGGCAGCACCTCAGCTGAAAAGCCAGAGCCGGGGCGCACGCCCATTATGCTTCTGCTACTCAAGAAGAGACAAAAGTTGACAGACATACTACCATCATTCAGCAACTCACCAACAGCTGGCCGACATTCAGAAGCAACTGGTGTCTCTCACTGCACAGTCCAATAGGAAGCCGCCTGCTTCATCCAAGCCAACTCATGTCAGCAGTCTGAGTGAAAGCATGAATCCCAGCAAAGTTAATCCCTTCTCTTCTCACAAGACTCCCTCATCTGGACCCACGCCAGTTTATTGACAAAATTGTGGAGAGGATGGACACATATAACCCAATTGGGACAATGATCCAAATCCCTCACTTGTAGCCGTGAAGAAGAAACTGGAGAAACAAAGAAAATGGCCAAGATCAAACCCTCACGGTGCCTCGTCTTTAAACTTAAAATGTGTTCCTGTTGAGGGGCAGACGGGAACTGCAGAGGACCAAACAAAGTTCCACCAAGCAGACATCAGTAATGTACATTGACCCCTCACATTCCGCTCTCACGAGTCAATTCCTTTGCCAAGAGGCTTAATTGGGTCTAAATGCACTGGTCAAGTGATCATAGCTGGTCAAGAATTTTCATGTTTGCTGGATACTGGATGTCAGGCCAGGATTCCTCACCCTAGACCCGCTTTGTGAGCAGCATCTGGAAAGCTACAGAGCTACAGAGCTGTCCTCCATTTGCTCCAGCTACGGCATCAACAGACCCATGGCGGTGCAGTGAGATTGGCCAGCAAAAAGCCAATTGAAATCTCAGCAGGCTGCACAACAGTTGTCAAAGGTTCTGTTCATACACCTTCATACCCAGCCAGCAAATGTGCTCTCATCGAGCAACCATCTTTCCCACTTCCTGGAGGTTTGCGTGTCAAGAACTGTCTCATTACCCTGCCAAGCCACGCACCTCACAGAATACCTGTCATAATTACCAATGAAACTGACCAGAACATCACACTTCCACCACTGAGCACTATTGCTAAACTTTATTTTTCACCCCAAATTCTGACTCACCATGTCTCCATTAACAATGTACAGCAAAGCACAGAAGGAACCCATCTGGAATTTGATTTCGGACACTCCCCGATTCCCCCGGACTGGAAGGAGTGAGTTGTCACCAAACTCAAGCAGATTCCAGAGATATTCTCACACCATGATCTCAACTTCGGATGTACCAATCATGTGAAGCATCACATCCACCCCATTCAAACATTGTGTTTGACCCATTCATCCATATGACATCGAGGCAGTCTGTGACCACCTGTTGAAGGCTGGAGTGATAAGAGAATCTGAATCCCCCTTCTCTTCACCCATTGTAGTCGTTTGAAGAAGAATGGAGATGTAAGGCTGTGTATTGACTATCGCAAGCTAAACCTTCATACTGTCAAGACAATTATGCACTCCCAAACTTAAGAGAGTTCTTAACTGCACTTGCTGGTTCTCATTGGTTCAGCGTTCTTGACCTCAAGTCCGGGTATTACCAAATCAAGATGGCAGAAGTTGACAAACCAAAGACTGCATTCGTAACTCCTCTGTCCTTCTGGGAGTTCAACATGCAAGGCGTAATCAATGTGCTGAGCACATTTCAGCGCCTTATGGAGAAGTGTATGGGTGACTCAAAGAGGTATTGGTTTTCCTGGATGATCTAATCCTCTTTTCAGATACCCTTGAAGGACATGAAAGTGGACTATTGAGAGTACTCCACCATCTCAAAGAATATGGCCTCAAGTTGTCACCAGAGAAGGGCAAGTTCTTTCAAGCTTCTGTGTGCTATCTTGGCCAAATCGTTTCAGAGCGTGGTGTTGAGACCGATGCAAAGAAGATAAGTGCCTTAAAATCCTGGCCAGTTCCCCGGACACTGAAAGAACTGAGATCTATCTTAGGATTTGCAGGATATTACCGCAGGTTTACCGCAGGATATGCTGCATTCACAAAGCCTTTAAATGACCTGACAAGGGGGTACATTCCAGCCCGTCGCCAAGGGCACAAGGGAACCTCCACTCAAAGCTACGATGCCAAACAGCCTTTCAATGAGAGATGGACATTGCACTGCATACTTGCCTTTGAAGTACTCATTGCCAAACTGACGACAGCCTCGGTGCTTTGATTTGCAAATCCAAAACATCTGTGTATAGCCTGCACACAGATGCGAGTACCACAAGTCTCAGAGCAGCACTTTATCAGGAGCAAGAAGGACAGTTACATGTCATAGCATATGCCAGCTGTGGGTTGTCTGCCAGTGAGTCCCGATATCCAGAGCACAAACTAGAGTTTTTAGCTTTGTAATGGAGTGTCACAGATAAGTTCCACGATTATCTATATAGAACCAGTTTCATTGTGGTGACTGCCAACAATCCATTAACATACATCTTGACGTCTGCCAAGCTAGATGCTGCCAGCCACAGGTGGCTCGCTGCACTCTCCACCTATGATTTCAAGCTCCTGTACTGAGCTGATAACCAGAACAGAAAGATGCTGACGCACTCTCCCGAAGATCCCATCACCAGCCATCAGATGACTCCTTTTAGAAAGAATGGGACATGGTTAATCAATTCACTCATGACCATGTTGATGATCCTGGCAACACAGTTGAACTAGATCTGGCCGCCATATGTCCCAGCTGTCTGGTGACAACTGTATTACATTGGTTGAGTCTCTAAGCATGTCAGTCTCTGCCATTCCTGACTGCCATGCCAGCAAGTCTCATCAGGGTTGCCTTCGTTGTCCTTCCATGACCTCCAGGAGAACCAAAGAGCAGACCCCAATATTAAAAAAGTCATCTATCAACTTAAAACTGGTGAGAATGTCACTCTTACAGTATGGAAAGAGCTTCCTGATCTTGCTCTTCTGTTGAGAGTATGGAACTGACTTAAACTCCAAGACAGTATCCTTTACAAAAAGAGGAAGGACGGAGGGCAATTGACACTGCAGCTTGTGCTACCCGAAGAGTTTCGCCAAGGGGTTCTAACCAGCCTCCATGATGATATGGGTCATATGGGGATTGAGAGGACGTTTGATCTGGTGTGATCCTGTTTTTTCTGGCCACACATGGTTACCGATGTGGAGAATAAAATGAAGACTTGTAATCGCTGCATTTGAAGAAAAGCCCTTCCAGAACAAGCCGCCCTGCTGGTAAACATCAGAACCAGCCGCCCGCTTGAGCTGTTGTGCATGGACTACCTGATGCTTGGAGCTGATAAAAGTAATACCAAAGACATCCTGGAACTCTGCTGAGCATGTTGGGTACTCTGGAGCCGGAGCAGAAAGAGAGGTGGAAGGAGTATGTGAAACCACTGGTCCATGCTTACAACTGTGACCAGGAATGAGGTCACAGCTCATGTTTGGTCACTCTCCACAATTACCTGTAAATGGTAAATGGTAAATGGACCAGTACTTATATAGCGCCTTTCTAGTCTTTCTGACCACTCAAAGCACTTTACACTGTTAGTTTCATTCACCCATCCACACCACATTCACACACTGATGGGAGGAGGAAGCTAGAAACCATCAGTTTTATCTAACTCATTCGTACCCATTCACATACCACTGAACAACAGTGGGAGCAACAGTATTGTTTGGTTCGGGATCTTGCTCAAGGACACTTCGACATGTGACTGCAGGAGCTGGGAATCGAACCCTCGACCTCCCGATTGAGAGACGACAACTCTACCACTGATCACAGTCACCTGTAGACCTTTCCTTTGGCTTGCCAGTCAGAGATGCACCCTCAACATCACACTCAAAGTATGTACAGAGTCTTCGCTCTCGGCTGGAAGAAAGCGATCAATTCGCTTCCAAGAAGCAGCCAAGTCAGCTGAAAGAAACAAGACTCGCATTGACCAAAGAGTTAAACCATCTATTCTAGTAGAAAGAGATTGAGTGCTTATCCGGAATCCAACCCCTAATTCACACATACAGCATGAGCACTGCGGTTTGTCAGCGGCACGCACTACACTGTACTTTGCTTCCACTCTAGTCAATCAGTGCATTCACACAGACTGCACTGCGGTCCGTTTTCCAATGTGTGCTACCAAGTACGCTGCAGAGACACGTCAATCTCCGCAGAGCAGATCGGACCAAACATGAAAACAGACACGAAAAACAATCAGAGTAGTGTTGTGCTACCTGAGACTGGTCTCGAGGCCAAGACCACATTTTGAAGGTCTTGGTCTTGTCTCAGGCTCAAGGGGATTTTTACTCTGTCTTTCTTAGTCTCAGGCTGGCCGGATTTTTCATCAAGACCAGCACTAATCTGGTAATATTCCATTTCGTTGATGTGATAAAAAAAGGAGAAGTACTCTAATAAAACAACAAATAGATTCAATTCATGTGTTGTTTCTCCCTGTGCTGACTGCAACCTGCCCGGTGTTGTGACTGAGGGACAGCCCCCCCCCCCGCACACAAGCAAGAGTGAAAGGTGGGAGACGTGAGCAAGGAGAGCCCAGAGCAGGATGTGTACAAGACATACCTCTCGTTCACCTGACAAATAAACATCTTATCATGAGGTATTTAACGTAATTCTGGGCTCACCAGTGCAGGTATGACATTAACGAATGCTCGAATGCGGAAAAAATCAAACTAGATTAAAACAAAGCATTAAAAAAACATTTAAAACTAAAATTTAACCAAACCGTGTATTAAAAATACTTCTGTACAGGCTTTCTTTAGTTCTACCTTGACATTCAAAACAGAGCGCAGATGGCCTAGTGGTTAAGGTTGCGCTCCATATACACGGGTGGCCTGGGTTCAAGTCCAACCTGTGGCTACTTTCCTGCATGTCACTCCCCACTCTTTCACCCTGTTTCCTCCTCTATCCACTGTCCTGTCCTCTCTAAAATAAAGGCATAAAAGCCCAAAAAACAACAAACATATGAACTCAGTACTATATTTTTTTAAGTTTATTAAGAAGTACATTATTCAAAACTACCAATAATCAATTTTTATTCCTTTATAATAAACAATGTAGACTAACTTTATTGTACTCACATTCGCAAAATTGTCCAAAATAATTGCGGTTGGACAGTTTTGCCAAATTGTGCAGCACTATTTCTTAGTTTGTGTTCTTACCTTATTAGTGTTGTAAACAGGGATCCTGAGTTTAAATTATTTCAGAAAACCACCAGGTGGTCTAACACATAGAAAATAAGTTGTTTTCTTATGAAAGAAGTGTTGTGTAGCACTTTCCAAGGTTGACAGGCATGATGGTTGAGGTATGATATTAGCAAAGTTTATGCACTTGACAGCCAGAAAAAGTACCTCCTTAGACAGGGCAAATAAGAAACAACCTTAAAATCATAACCTGCAATGGCTTTCAAAAATGCGCAAGGATTTTTCTTGGAAGAATTTAGTTAAAAGAGTTGCGGGTAGATTGTTTTTGTCTGTCAAATGTATTTAAAAGAAAACTAAAATTATAAAGAGAATGCACTTTGACTGTTTGACCATGTCATAGTTTTGAAAATTAATTTTTATGGTCTTGGTCTTGGCTTGTCCAGGTCTTGATCTTGACTCGGTCTTGACTCCCAAATGTCTTTGTCTTGTCTTGGTCTCAGTTCGTTGTGGTTTCGGGCAGGTTGGTCTCGGAGGTCTTGAGCACAACACTAGATCAGAGTTTCCGGTCTTTTCAAAATAAAGCACCATGATCAGACTGCCGATCGGAAAATTGTCCTTGTATATCAAAACTATGACACTGGCACAGGGCCAGCAGTCATCAGCACATCAGACCCAGAGGAAGTCCAAGGCCATAACCGAGGAAAAGTTTATTTTGGAGGCGGAAAACCTCATAATTACATATGATACAACACATCCTTCTATAAGGACACCAACAGAAACTAAAAGGGAAGGACTGAATTAATGAAGCTCTGGGAGGGCAGGTGGGTTTAACATACTAATTAATTATCATGTAAGTAGTTGTCATGGGTGTGATTCCTGCGGGAACATGTGGTTCTCCTTGTGATCTTGTGGCTATGGAGGACGCTGAGCTCTGTGCTCCACTCCAGAGACGGCTCCAGTGTGAACTGACACGCTCCGAAAACCGCAGTGCTGACGGACAGGCTACTCACGGAGTATGTGTGAATCAGGAGTAAGACTCCGTGGAAAACTTAGGTTGGAGGACAAGTGGGAGAAGGATGTCTATTTTGTCGTAAAACATGCTGGTGAGCTTCCTGTTTACATGGTAAGACCAGAATCCGGACCAGCTGTAAAAGTTCAACCACTACATAGAGACCTCTTGCTTCCATGTGGTTTCTAACTTGAAAGTCACAAGCCAGAACTGTCATCTGCTACACCTGTACACAGACCTTAGACCTGTAGTCTGAGGGAGCTGGTTGTAGAGCCAGAGGAGTGTCAATCAATCAATCAATCAATCTTTATTTATATAGCACCAATTCATAACAAATGTTATCTCAAGGCGCTTTCCGAAAGCTATAACAGGTTCAGACCTGTAAATGATGATACATTTTATTAACAGAGACCCAACATCAGGACAAGATAAGAAGTCTGATCTCATCTTAACCCATCATGAGTACAGACCTTTGCAATATTTAACAAATTACAATGAAAAGGAACAACTTCCCTTTAATGGGCAGAACCAGACTCATGTTAGACAGACACAAACACAGAGTCCATATTTCTGTGTTGTAGTGATGATCATGGAGAAACTGTAAAATCCGTAGCAGCTGGAGTCTGGCAGGTCCATGGCAGCAGGCCGTCCACAGCAACAATCCGAAGGAACCTAACAGACAAATTCAGAGAGGTGTGTGAGGAGTATCAGAGTGAGGAATAGGAGGAGAGGAGATTTCCTCAGGTTCCAGTCTCACAAACTGTAAAGTTCATTGCAAATGAACCCTTCCCTTTACACACCAATGCTGCATTAGCTAAACCCAGTCATTCACATGCACAGGACCTGCCAGTTGATGGGGAGTCCCCTCTGGTGTCTGATGCTGTGGATCCACCTCTACTCACTATGGAGAAAAATATCTCTGGGGACTTTGATGAGGGATCTGGAGAACGCTCACCAGAATCTCAATAGGACATTCCTACTCCAGAGACACTGCCATCTGAGGAGGAGGAGATGAGGCTCGGAGGCCCAGTAGAGACATCCCCCGATTTGGCAATAATATCACCACATGCCACTAAAACACCTGCTGTTGTCACAGATTCTGGGGATAGGGAGGGTTTACATTCTGTTGCACCTGTCCAGTCTGTTCATCATTCCTCAAGGAAGTGACAACCCCCCCCCCCAGTTTGCAGTATTCCAGGTTGGGTAAGCCACTAATCTCAGCTGTGAGGGTGCTCTGATACAGTTTAGCCGATGCTTACAGTGAAGTTTTTACCATTTCTGACAAAGCTGTATGTCCCCATGTTCATGTAGTTCAGCATGCACCGGAGTTGGTGCACAACCATGACACTCACCTGTTTCCAATGAACCTGTTCACCTGTAGAAGGTTCCAACCGGTGTTTTTGGAGCATTCCTCAACTTCCCCACTCTTTTGTTGACCCTGTCCCATCTTTTTTGGAACATGTTGCAGGCATCAAATTCAAAATGAGTGAATATTTGCAAAAAAAAAAAAACCCCAAACATTCATCTATTCATCTACTGTAACACTTATCCTGTTCAGGGTCGCGGGTGTCTGGAGCCTATTCCAGCTGTCTTAGGGGGAGAGACAGAATACACTCTGGACTGGTAGCCAGTCAATCATAGGACTGACACACAGAGACAGACAACCTTTCACACTCACCCCTGATTCACACATACTCTGTGAGCGTCGCAGTCCGTCAGCGCGAGCCAATTCACACTGGATCCGTCTCAAGAGCGGAGCGCAGCTCAGCGTACTCCGTAGCAGTTGGACACGCGAGATCACAAGATCACAGGAGAACCACATGTTCCTGCAGGAATCACACCCATGACAACTACTTTCATGATATTTAGTATGTTAAACTCACCTGCCCTCCCAGAGCTTCATTAATTCAGTCCTTCCCTTTTAGTCTCTGTTGGTGTCCTTATATAAAGGATGTGTTGTATCGTATATAATTATAAGGTTTTCCGCCTCCAATATAAACTTTTCCTCGTTCATGGCGTCAGATTTCCTCTGGGTCTGACCCGCTGATGACTGCTGGCCCTGTGCCAGTGTCGAAGTTTTAATATACAAGTATAATTTTATGATCGACAGTCTGAACATGGTGCTTTATTTTGAAAAGACCGAAAACTCTGATCGTTTTTCGTGTCTGTTTTCCTGTTTGGTACGATCTGCTCTGTGGAGATTGACGCGTCTCTGCAGCATACTCAAGCAAGAATAGACTCGCAGCGAAACAGCAGCAAGCAGCCGTTGGTAGTATGCGTTGGAAACGGACCGCAGTGCGGGCTGTGTGAATGCACTGATTGACTTGGCGCTCACGGAGAAAGTTGTCAATCAGTGGGCCAATTTTAAGCTGAAACACAATTTAATCTCTGGATTTAGATGGTGCAGTTTTGGTCTGTAAATCTGTTATGCTAAGAGGCTAACTGCAGTGCTAAACAGCTTGTCTGTCTCTTTCTATGGTGTGTTTTTTGCTGACCACATCCTTACTGCTCTTTAGTGTTCGGGGGCCTCATTTATAAAAGAGTGCATAGAATCCTTATTTAAAAAAAAGATATAGCGTGCGATTTATAAAACTGTCCGTATGCAGTCATAGTACTGCCTTTATAAATCAGGATCCACTTGGAAAAGTGCACACGGGGAGAAGCTGCAAATTCCACCCCGGTACGCCCATAATTAATCATAAATGGTCAATGTGTAGCCGGCTGCCCTCTTGTCCCCACTAGGCTTCGGTAGACTCAGTCACACAATTCAGTCTCCCACTTCTTCACTTTACAGGCAGGTATTTTCCCATATAAGCAGCTCTGTTTTGGCACATGGCTGGCTGCCATTTCTGTTTGTTTCTCTGCATTTGACTTGTTTTCTTGGATGTTGTTGCTGGTAATTGTAGAGCAACAGAGATGCTTTAGATGTACGCAGTGAACCTGTTGTTGCAACATTGCCTAATGTTTGTATTTTTTGTGTCACAGATCCTGATCCTGGGTAGTTGTAGCTGATACATGTTTGATGCTGCTCTTTTGAGGTATCTAAATCATTTTAATGTAGGACCTTTTAAGATGAAGATGATTACATATGTATTTTGCAGTGTGTTAACATTTAAATTAATCGATTTATAGATTGACTGCCACTGCTGCTTTGTTTAGGCTAGTTACTTTGTTGTTCGGGTTGTTTGGGTTACTCTATTGTACATTTCCCTTATTCTCGTATGTTTTAGCTTAGTTTAATACATGATCCGCTTCACCATCTTGATTGCTTTGCTCTTTTAGAGTAGCGTTTTATTGTTATAGGTTAGGTTGATTGTTTTCTTCCTTTGTAGAAGCAATCTTATTATTAAAAAATAAAGGGTTAAAATTAGTGGTGGAAAAAAAAAAGTAATCAAATTAATTATGCCATTTGTAATTAATTAATCGTAATTAATCGCATTTTAATCGCATTGATATTCAACATCAGAAGCAACACTTTTCAAACAGATTTTGGTAGAAGACTAAATCATTGAAAAGTCACATAAGGAAGTTTAAACTACAAAATCCTGTTTATTTTGCTCAAAAGATGTTTTTTTTTGAAAATGCGTCAATATCCGCAGAGCAGATCGTACCAAACAGGAAAACAGACACGAAAAATGATCAGAGTTTCCGATCTTTTCAAAATAAAGCACCATGTTCAGCCTGTCGATCGTAAAATTATCCTCGTATATTAACACTTCGACACTGGAACAGGGCCAGCAGTCATCAGCGGGTCAGACCCAGAGGAAATCTGACGCCATGGACGAGGAATAAAATCGGCCGCAACGCATCGGATTGTCACAGGCCTGCAACGTTTTTTTTTCTGAGTGTGTGCATGTGAATGAGTGTGTGTATGGGGCCCATGTGTGTATTGTTTATGATTCATTGGGGTGGTATTAGTAGTTAGGGACTGTTAGGTTTAAATCAGTGAGGGTAAAGGGTGTTTAATGTATTTTTTGGAGGTAGTTCAGACAAGTTTAAGGGTTAAATAAAATTTGTTGTGTGCGTATGGTGTATTTTTTTCTTTGAGTTTCTGCAGGTGGCTACTTTTGAAGGTCGGAGCGAACCCAGCCTTCCATCATTCTAGTAAGGTGGTGTTTCACATCTTGTACGCGTAGAACGGTGGGAAGGCTACACTTGTGTGTTTGGGAGTATTGCAGGCCGAATCGTGCGTCGTCATCTGAGTACATTGGGGCTGTTTTGCGAGTCCAGGCCTCACACCACCTGCACCTCACCTTCCCTTAATTGTGTGTGAGTGGTTGTAAAGCCCTTTTCATTTATCTCACTCTGTACGTTTTCTTTCTTTTTAATTGCAGTGTCTGAGTGAGCGCAAGGTTTTGGGCAATGAAAGTCTTCTGCATCCCCATCCTAGTCACCAGCAACCATTTAAGGGCCATTAGTCTGCAATATTTCCCTTAGTTGTTTTTTTCATTTACTCTTTATTCTGTTAAAATGATTTAGTGGGGTTATTTTAAACTTTCTTTACAAAGAGAGCTTCAATTAAATTTCATGTATTCTACAGCTTAAATGATTTATTGCTCATTTGAACATTTTATCGAAATAAATTAATTGATTGAGCATCATTGATTGAGTTTCACTACCGCAGATTTGCTTACTGACAAATTGCTGTCCTTTTAAGGTGTTCATAGTAAAGTTGTGCTTTTGGGATAATTTGAATGAATTGGTTCCCTAAGCGTAATTAAAATAATTTGGAGTAACCTGGAGCATGGTCATATTGTGGCTTTGCTGGAAAGGATTCGCTTTTGGCAGTAAATAGGGTCACAAGACAAGTTGAAAAGTTGGATGGATTCTGAGTGAGGCCTGTAGTTTCAATTTCACAGATAATGGATTGATAATTGTAATGATGGGGAAGTGTCCAGTGTATCGTGGTGTGAGCATCAGTCTGGAGGGGGAGGTCCTGTGATGACAGCCAGACCTGCTGACCTGGCTGGTACTCCGGAGCAGGCGAGGGATGAAGATCCGCCAGCCGTTTGTTCCTGTCGGCGACCTGAGAAGATCCGCCCTAGCATCCTGTAACGAGCCACATAGTTCCAGTGGCAATCTCTGTCTCTTGGTCTTTGTAGATTACTACACCAGATGGGTGGAAATGTTTCCTTTGCGGAAAGCAACTGCATAAAGTGTGGCCCAGGTCCTTACAAAGAGGAGCTTGACCCTACTCAGTTTGTCTCATCAGTCTTTGAGGAAGCCTGCCAGAGGTGAAATCTCAAGCAGAAGCGTTCTTCCCCCTATCATCCTCAGACAAACCTTACTGAAAGAATAAACTGAAACCTCAAGGCAATGATTGCTTCCTATGTTGGTAAAAAACACAAAAACTGGGACAAATACCTGCTGGAGTTTCGATTTGCTTTGAACTCTGCTGTACATGAGTCTACAGGAGCTCAACCTTAAACGGCCGCTCAAAGGACCTTTGAATGCTGAACTTCATCCTCTGCCATGTGATCCTGATCCACCTGCCTATGCTACCGCTGACCAAATAGCTGAATTTAAAAAGCTGGTGCAGGAAAACCTGGAAAAAGTGAAACAAAGACAAAAAGGAAACTATGACAAAAGGAGAAGAGACAGCAATCTTGCAGAAAAAGATAGTGTCTGGATCCGTACTCACCCTTACTCAAAGGCAGATAGATCTTTTTCTGCCAAGCTGGCCCCACGGTGGAAGGGTCCATATCGTGTTACCAGACAAACTTTGAGGTTGTCTTGGAAGACACTGGGGAAGACCTTCGGGTCGTTAATGTGGCTCAGCTGAAACCTTGTTATCCCACTGCTGATGAGCTTGACAGGGCGAGGCGTCAATGCATCCTTGATATCCTTGAGGAGGAGTCTGAGAACAAGGAATTTCATGGTTTTACTGATGTATGATTGTCAAGTCGTTGCCTGCTCTGGTCAGGGTTTGTTTTTTTTTTGTTTTTTTCCAGGGGAAAGGGAGTGTAACGAGCCATTTCATGCCTTGCTGTTTTTCCTCCTTGTGTTTTTCTCTGTTCCGCTCTCTGGCTGAGCTTTCTGGGCCTCTTTAACCACCTGCTCGATCTCCCATGTGACGGCTCTGACAAAGCAGGTGGGAGGCAGAATTGGTTCAGGCTCCTGCTGAGCTGAGGGGGGTGAATGAAGGCGAGAGAGAGCATTTGGTTTGGTGTTCCTGGTGCCTGGTCTGTAGGAGAGTGTGAAGTTGAATTGACTCAGGAATAGAGACCACCGAGCCTGACTGGAGTTAAGCCTCTTGGCTGAGCGGAGATATGCCAGGTTCTTGTGATCAGTCCAAATAATGAAGGAAACTGAAGTTCCCTTCAGCCAGTGCCTCCACTCCTGTACAGTCCACACAACAGCCAGGAACTCTCTATTTCCTACGTAATAGTTTTTCTCAGCAGGAGACAGGCGGTGAGAGAAAAAAGTGCAAGGATGATTTTTCTGAGTGAGGGGGTCGTGTTGCAAAGAGCACGGCTCCAGCTCCCGTGTCCAAAGCGTCCACCTCCATGAACTGTAGCACAGGATCTGGGTGTCTGAGTACAAGGGTGCTGGTGAATAACTCCTTGATTAAACACAGCCTCTGCTTCAGGGGTCCACAGGAAAGGAGAAGAAGTTAAGGTGAGGTAGGTGAGCAGACTGGTCAACTTACTGTAGTCACTGATGAACCTCCGATAGAAATTGGTGAACCAGAGGAAACTTTGTAGCTCCTTGTGGGAAGAAGGGGTGGGCCAGTTACTACCGCTTTGATCTTTGCTGGGTCTGTTGTAATTTACCCTAGGCATTGATGTAGCCAAGGAAGTGTACAGATGGGACATGGAATTCACATTTTTTGGGGTTTAATGAAAAGGCAATTCTCAAGGAGGCACTGGAGGACTTGACGGACGTGTTGCTTGTGCTCAGTGAGGTTGTGGGATTAGAGGAGAATGTCGTCCAAGTAAACAAACACAAACCTGTAGAGCATGTCACGGAGGAGATCTGTCATGAGGCAGCATTTGTCAGTCTAAAGGGCATTACCTGATACTAAAAATGGCTGAGAAGGGTTTTGAAAGCTGTTTTCCACTTATCTTCCTCTCTGATATGGATGAGGTGATATGCATTGCAAAGATCCAGCTTGGTAAACAGTCGAGTCTCGCACAGAGGCTCGAAGGAGAGGTCTATGAGGGGGAGAGGTGTCTTGTCCTTGATAGATATTTCAGACCTTTAACATCTATGCAGGAGCATAGAGAAGCATCCTTTTTCCTAACAAAGAAAAACCCTGCCCCCAGCAAAGAAGAAGAGGGACAGATGAAGCCAGAGGCTAAGGAATCCTTTATATGTGCCTCCATGGCGTCCTTCTCGGGTCTTGAGAGGTTGTATAACTGGCTGGAGGGCAGGGGGGCCCTTAGGAGCAGATTGATGGCACAGTCATATGGAGGATGTGGGGGCAGGGTTAAGGCCTTGTCCTGACTGAAGACGGGTGTGATTTCATGACATTCAGGAGGTACCCCAGATAGATCAGGAGGGAATGGAGGGGACTGAAGCAGGAACAGGCAGATAACAGGCAGTTGGCGGGACAACTCATCCTTTAGCTGATCTGAGAGACCCTTAACAAATATCCCCGTAAGAGCTGGCTCATCCTACCCAAACTCATTGGCTAAGATGTGGAATTCTATGGAGTACTTGGCCACTGACTGAGTTCCCTGAGACAGAGCTAGCTGACGCCTAGTCGTCTCTCTCCCTCTAACAGGGTGGTCAAACACCTTCTTCAACTCAGAAGAAAAAATCTCAAAGGAAGATAACACTATTTTAGCTTTATCACTCGGGTTACTCGAAGGCTAAAGGTCAAAAACTAAAAAACAATTCAAAATAAATTGGACGCAAGACCCCAAATCTCCTGAAAAAGGCTCAGGTAAAGGAACAAAAGGCTCTTATACTACAACTGGGGACTGAGAGACTGCCTCAGGGGAATTTCCGACAGCAGGGGGAGTACTAACCTTGCTGGACTGAGGAGCAGGAAGAATCTGTGAAGTAAGCTGATTGAGTTGCAGGTGGAGGGGCTGAAGAGACTCCATAGTTCTGTTCAGCATTTTATCATGATGTCCTAGGAGAATACCTTGATTGGAGATTGCGTCCTTTACTGCCTCCAGAGTTAATGGGTCCATGCTGGCCAGTAGATTCTGTGGTGTTTGTGAAAAAAACAGCTGTTTTTGCTGGACCCAGAAGCGAGGCCGAGGCGAGAAACAAGTGTGAAGGTTTTTATTGACAACTGCGCATGTGAATGAATGTCCAGAATCCGGTGAGGCAGAGTCCACAAAGAGCAGGTGAGGTATTGATTGAATCCCAAGAGAGTCGAGGCTGTGTGGCTGTTTGCTTGACTAAAGGCAGGAGCTCGTAGAGGCGCTGGAGGAAGGAGCAGAGACACAGCAGTTAGTCACTGGTAGGGTTGAAACAATCATAAATTCACAAAGAGAGATACTCGTCACTTGGCCATAATACCGCTTAGCATGCAGGAATCTGCTGGCACCGATCCCCACTCAGAGCAGAGCTTATGAGCCAGCACTGATTACCCATGAGCCTCAGGTGTGCAGGCTGCCTCCACGGGAAACCAGGTAGACAGAGAGGGGACATTTTCCAGAAAACAGCAGTAGGGTGAGCCATGCATTGTGCTGTTACATGGACAATATTGAACGCTGTGCTCCTTATGTGATGCGAAATATCCTTACCCTCCTTAGTGATCAGTTTGTTGCACGTGTTTGACTTAAATCTTAGTAGGGAGTTAAAACGTCTGGTGCAACGACACCCTGACTACACTCTGCTTGAGATGAGCTGATAATTCCTCTTTCCGAAGATAGCAGAGTTCTTGGATGCGCTGTCAGGAGCCAAGTGGTTTCCAACCATAGATTTAGCCAGTGGGTACCATCAAATCCCTGTCACAGAGCATGACAAGAGTTAGGCCCCATTTATATAACAATGGTATCAGGGTGAAACGCAAAAGTTTTGTTGCGTTTCGGCCTCTCATTTATATGGAAACGCTGTTTCAACCGACCTAAAATGCAACTTTTTTAAAACGCCCTCCAGAGTGGAATTTCTTTGAAACGCTGCAGCCTCCATTGCTGTATAAACGGCAAGCCGGCGTTTTCAGTGAAAACACTGATGTCACACTCCGTTTTGCGCGTGCGTGTACCACCGTGTTGCCTTGCGAACCGGACAACATCAACGGTTAAATGGTGGACTTGCCGGGTTGTGCTTGAACTGCTGAATCTGCTGACTGCCTTTCAACAAAACGTTCATCTGTTGCCCCACTTCTGGACTCAGATAAGAAGTATTTAATTTATACACCAGACGATCAGCCCGCCTCTTCTTCAGCGGCAGACTACCAAAAGACCCTACAGTTATATCGTTTTTGGGTAAAAACGGGGCCTAAAACTGCCAATTTTCTGTCCTTTTGAAGTGTTTATGGTAAAGTTGTGCTTTTGGGGTAATTTGAATAAGTTAGTTACCTCAGCAGAATTCAAATAATTTGGTCTAACCTGGAGCACAGTCACAAACGTAAAGCAACTCATGAATGAAAACAAGCGAGGAGGCAGATTAAAGGTTTCCGTTGCTGGATCACAGCAAAAAAACTGAAGTTTAGATGAGAAAACAAACCTATCTGACACAGAAACTGAAGATTTTCTGAATAAAGTGAGGGATAAAATGGACATATCAGTAGTTTTCTGCAGCAGGGGATCACGAACTTCACAAAAATTAAAGAACGAGACCACATCACTACTGCATTCTTCCAGTCCTATGTGCCAAAGCATCCATCGTTCTTCATTATATCTGCAAGGTTTACATGCTTATGGGACCCACACTGACTTCTTCATACACACTACTCACAATAAGTTAGGGATGTTTTGAAGTCCTCAGTGGATTTCATGCATAAGGAGTTTGTTTCACTTCAGTGATTTTTGGGATAGGGAGCCAATTGTATCAGGGTGATAGACACACCTCATTTAGTGTTTTCCATGTAATGGTCTCACTGTGTACAGTGAGCCTTACATATTGGAGCCAATACCAAAAAATACAAAAAGACAACCCTTTACAATGTGGCATCAATTTCAACATTCTGGGGGTATAAAAAGCTGGTACTGTCAGTAAGTCATTCCCAGTTCATCATTCAAACAGCCATGAACACACCACGTCACTTTATGGACGAGCAGCTCCACCTGGCCATAGCGCTCCTTCAGGTTGGTAGCAGACAGTCAGATGTTGCTGGTGAACTTGGTGTGTCTCAAAGTGTCATCAGCAGACTCGCAGCCAGACACAGAACTACTGGCAGTGTTGGTGACAGAACCAGGAGTGGAGCCCCACGAGTGATGGACCGGATGGAAAAATGTTGGAGAGACATTAATACGTATCTGCAGGCTTTAATTCATCACTTTACCATCTACTTTCCCATGCCTCCAAATTGTATGTATGCCTGGTAAAGAGTTTGCTTACCAGTACACACATTTTACCATCAGTTGGTTTTTTTTATAGATCACAAACTTTGAGTAGGAAAGGCCTACACCAGTTTCAAGTCTTGTTTTGTACTTACATAGTGTTTTTAAATGAGGCCCCTGGTAATGTTTAGCAGTTATCTGTATTCTCCATACATCATTGTGCCAGTTTGCAAAATCAACCCCAGTTTTTGGCCCTGCAATTAAAATGCAGACAAACAATGGGTCGCAGGAAGAATTTAATTTTGGGGAATGTTTTAACAGGAAGCAACTTTCCTGGACCCTCTGGTTGAACACATCTCATGATCACACATGATGTGATGAGTCTTCCTCCCTCTTCACAGATAGCTACTGTTTAAGTGAGAAATGTTCAACCAGGTTCTTAGGAACAAAATCAAGTGGGATTCATTGTATTTTATGAAAATAAGATAATCAAATAAAAATCAAAATGTGTTTGCAGGTAAAAATAAGGCTCATATTTTATTTTAACTTTTAAAGTTGAGTGTCTTTACCTACTGGTCTCCAGAGCTACTGGTTCAGTTTAAGTTAAGTAGCCAAGCTAATTACAGCAGCTAATGAGCAGGCATTATTTTGTGTCACATTTTAAGGTTTTACGCCATTTCTGCAGCTTTAAAGTTCTGTTAAACTGCTCTGAGTTAATATGATAACTCCAACAGAACCGTTAGAACCGTTACTGAATTAAACCAGCAGCAGCAGTCGTTGATCAGACACAGAAGGTGCAAGAGAGAAGGAGACAAAGCTGCAGGCTGTGAGCAGAATGTTTGCAGGCTTTCTTTCTCTTCCTGCTCCCCTCCCCTGTAAGCTTTACACACACACACATATACACACACACATTTAGAGACTGTTTGGAAAAAAACTGAGGCAAAACGAAGCCACACAAAGACAGAGCTTGCTTTCTCCATCGCCGGCTTACTAATCGGCGTCTTTGCTCTGTGCATGCCCGTCGCCCGTTACATGGCAGCATTGCCATGACGACCGGGGTCTGAGTAATCATTTGTGCACTGACCCCTATTCTCCAGAGGGAAGACGGAAGGATGGAGGAGCTGAAGGGGAGAGAAGGAGGAGGAGGCTGGAATGAAAGCAGAGCCAGCAAAGCAGAGAGGGGGGAGGGGAGAGAGGGGAGGGGGGAACAGCAGAGCAAACCAGCAGGGACCCAGACAGAAACAAAAAGGAAAAAGAAAACAGATTTTCTTTCTACTGGCAGCAGGGAAAGAAGCTTTTTATGTTTAACGAACAGAACAGGCTCAGAGAGGGAGGAAAGAGAGAACAGGAGCTGAGTTAATGATGATGGTGGGAGGAAAAGATGCTGGATAGAGAATGCAGAGTGCATCTTCTGGACAACAGGGGGAGGCAGAGAAAGGACAAAAGAAAGACAAAACGTAACCAGGCAGATCAATATGCAACATCTCTTACAACCACCTATATAGAGGTGTTTGGGCCTGTTCACAAAAGAATTGCACCTGCAAAAAATGAGCATATGAGCCAAGACACATTGTCTAAGCATGGCGTCTCTGTGCATTATTGTTCTCAGCTTTCACTTAAATGAGCCATCACTCATCCATTTTAAATAAATTAATGGAACCTCCTCAGAAAAAAAAAATCTAATTCACTAACACCAACGGACCCACTCCACTAGAAGAAAATATTTCCAGTCTGCTTAGGGCTAATGCATGTCGTACCTAACTGCAAGACAGAATGTTTTACTAGTCCTTTAATCTGAAAACAGTCGCATAGTCGAAGGGCCTAGGCCCGCCCACTTCTTCCTTTTTTGGTTAATAAATCTGATATTATTGTAATGGACTGGTTGGGTTGGTCATGTTGGATAATGGTAATATGTTACTATGGAGTTATTGTGTGATTGAGAATTATAAGGTTTAGTGAATGCATCACCCAAAGGGGTGGTTGAACAGCCTCTAATTGTTGTGTGTCTTTTCTCTCTGAGCTTGGAACATGCTCATCTGAGTTAAATAGTGAGTTAAAGTCAGTGTTGGTGATCAGATTTAGATTTTTTGTTATTCTAGTTCAAATGATCTTTATGTCCTGATGGCGATCAATGCATGATGTATTCTCTAAATAGAGTGAAAATATCTGCTGTAAACTTGGGAAAACACCAACCCATCCTTGTGTTTAAGCTAATCGAATCCCGTCCTGCCATTCTGCCTGCCTCCTGTGTGTACATTTTGCCGGTGTGCACTTGCCTTGATTCAATACACATAACCAAGAGGGATCCAAGTAAGCTGGAGAGTGGCAGGAAAACTACCTATACCCCGATTACTACTAACGGTCTGGTAATGTGAGCGGGGACATAATTTTGGAGGAGCTCTGAGTGTGGGAGGGCAGGGCTGAACAGAGTACTGAGGAGATGCTACATTCAAATTCATGCTAGTTTTCCATGAATACCAACTCTGACTTAGGTGTAACTCAGCATGGTTACAGGCAGCAGTAACCATTATTGAGTGGTTCAATAAACTGGTATCATTAAACTTGGACTAGGTCTAAGGGTCTCTCTTGCAGATACATTACCCCGTGGCTAAAAAACTGTGAAATTTGTTTCACATCAGTCATGAATCGACATCCCTTAATCACGTATGGTCAAGACTCCTGCTCATCACGTATGTGTTTAAAATCGAGCATCATCAGGAGGAGTGCCCCCAGCACAGCTCTGCACAGCAGAGTGAAGACAAGGCAGCTCATCTTGGTCACAAACAGCACAGAGCTGCAGAACTTTATGGGCATTTTTGTGTTTGAATATCATTATAGGGCAATTTTTACCTTGTGATTCAGACCTTAAGATAGAGCAGATAACAAGGGCAAATGATATGCAATTCTTGGTGCTTTTAGTTCCCACATTCATTTCGGTATGAATTCCCCTTCTCTCTTAGCTCATTTTAATACACCATGATCAAGGCTTGCAGCATTTAACTTCAGTAAGCTCTTTATGTAGAATGATTTTGAAACAGATCGTGACCAGGCTGGACCATGTTTGTTTTGATCAGAGGAAAGGGCAAGATGCTATTATCAGAGCTGCTTGTATTCTTATTGCACAGACTGGCTACAAAAGTACAACAGGTCAGAGCCTGCTGAGACGGATGACTGTAGACAAAAAAAATGTTAACTGTACCAAATTTGTACAAGAAAGAACAAGTACATTAAGAATTAATAGTGAAACAACAAACATTAACCAGTAACAAATAATCCATAAGGTCCAACAAATGACAAGAAAACACCTACTAAATTAAAAACTATAGACTGTATAACATATGGACGTAGTTTCTGAGACATTGCTCGAATGGTCCTGAACAGAGCAATGAAGCCAATTGTCAGCGGGGGCCATATTGGAAATGCTGACTCAAAAAGCGGGCATTGAGCCTCCCTGCATCCACTAGACCTCAGTCCCATGAGCAGCACCTCTGATTGAACAATCTCATTATATCAATATCTTCTAAACCGCTGAGTTAGAAAAACATTCACTTACAGTACAGTGTGTGCCGATAATGAAACTAACAATTCAGACCCACACCGTTTTTTTAATCATTCTGTAAATATGTGTATTAATGCCGTGAAGGTTTTTATGGCTTGGTGTGAATGGTGTTTCCGGTCTTTCTGCAGCCAGACTCAAGTGGGCACTTGATGAACTGCAGCTTTAGCACTTCCGAATAGGTTTTGTTTTTTATTTTTAAATGGATGTTGCTCCTTGTTAAAATCCCTGGCTGGAGCAGGGTCAGAGAGTTTGTGTGTGAGACCACAGACTGCTAACCACTCTGATATATTTGACTCAGTGTCTACTGATTATGTCTTTAGCTTTTTACTGCTCTGCATTTCCTGGAGTTTTCTCAAACTTCCCGCCTTCTTTTTTTTTTTTTTTTTTTTTTGAGATCCAAAAAAATCTTCCAAACTGGTGGGGAATCTTTTTGGGGGTACAGCTACCTCACCTTCAAGTGTCATCTCCTCCAGCATGAGTAGTATAGTGATTGACTAAAATGTACTCAAAATTCTCCAGTATGTGAAAAGCACCCAGATGTCCTATACTGATTTGGGAAAAATTCTCAGTATGCAGGGCTGGTATACCTCACAGCATTTCCCACAATGCACAGGGGTAGTGTTTGATTTCTCTTTTCCACTCAATGTAGTTTGTCACTCAGTTTCAGGTGTATTCTGCCACCTACTATGACAAGTTACCAGTACTACTACAATAAAATAATTAAAAAAAATAAATAACAGTCTGTGACATTGACAGTGAAGTAATGTGGAAGAAACACTGATAAATCTCATCACTTTAGTCATTACAGAGCTGATCCCAAACTCACAGGTAACTGTTTATAGGATCAAAATCCTTTAAGTCCATAAAAACTCTGTTTTCTTTTTTTTTTTTGTTTGTTTGTTTGTTTTTTCAAACTGTATGTTGATGCTACAAAAGTAGTTTCACTTCTCGACTGAAAGCCAGTGAAGCATTCATAGTGAGCAGTTCATAATGCAGGCTACTTTTGTTAGTAGTTCGTAGTCGATGGTTTTGAAAACAGCCCACACGACACAGATACGGAAACAGGAAGAAACTGAGCTGAGCCGAACACTTACTTCTACAGGCTGCATCAAAACTGGGTGTCGTCAGGTACCAAGAGCAACACCTGTGGCCACACCCGCCTGTGATATCCAGCCTCTGAAGTGCTGCATTCAGGGTGTGGCAGCACATCCACAAACTGCTTCACAAGCAGGCGTTTCAGGCAGTGTGACAGGCTCTTCTGAAAAAAAAAAAAAACAGCTGATGTGACTGGACATAACTGAAGCTCACCATCATTAAAATTCCTCCTGCTGATTCTGCAGTTCTCCCTCCAGTAATGTATTCAACCCTCCACCCCACCCTTTCACTCTGCACCAGGACTGTGGATGTGTCTTTTGTCAAAGAAATGGACAGTGTTACCTGATAACACCCGCTGTATCCAAGGAGTGTTTTAGAAATAAAGTCTGTACCTAGTTTTGGAAAGTATAGTAGAGGATAAAAAATAATGTGAAAATATTAAATTATGAGCATCTAGCAGTAATTAAAGATACTACTAAGATACTAATCATACTTTAAATATCTGTGTTGAGTGAAATGAGTTTCTCATTGCACTTGTGTGGCTAATTTCC